>BDUI01012248.1:48454-59000 GCA_002335545.1 Apodemus speciosus
ATCTGACAGAGGGCTAATATCCAATGTATATAAAGAACTCAAGAAGTTAGACCCCAGAAAAGTAAAAGATCAGACTTATGGATCTTATGACTAGGTAAGCTTTTTCCCAAGAATACTGTGAGAGCATCAAGATGGAGTTAAAGGGAAGGAATAAAATGAATATTAAGGAACAGGAAAAAGTGTTTTAACTTGGTTTCAGGGTACCATTTACAAACAAGGAATAACAAGCCAGTTGACAACTTCAGTTTTGAGTGTTGAAGAATATTTAAAGAGAGTGCTCCAGGACAAAGATGATCAAAGTTGTCTAAGATTCTCTAGGGATATGTTGCCTGATTTAAACATGTGTTCAACATTACTGATTTACACATGAGCTCACTATTTCCTCAGCATTGCCAGGAGCCATTCTCACAGAGATCTCAAAACCCCCTCCTTTCAGCCATTTCTAGCCTGCTTCTTCTAGCCTGCTTTTAGAAGGAAAAATACTAGCTTAAAGATTAGCCAAGTAGTTAGATGGTCAGTACATGCAGAGCTCACCTGAGTGGGCTAGAACAAATGGAGCTCACTTGTAGCTAGATTACCATAGCAACTTCTTTCCACTTCACCTCCTCATGATCAATTTACCATGCCAAGTTCCTACAGCAATCACCAGCTTTTCCCTGAGATTCTGAGAGACAATTCTGAGAAACTGTTCCTGAGAAATGATGCTAGCCCCCTGAGATTGTTCCCCAAATACAACGACTTTCCCCCTTTACCCCTCCCTACACCTTGCTTGATTCCCTTTTTACATTTTGTGTAAAAAATATAATTTGACAGCTTGATCAGAATACTGTCTTGCTGTCTGTCTCTCGGGTCTCTTGTCTCTCACCTTCTCCTAGGTGGTCCGGGGACCCTGTTTACTGTCCTGCAGGTCGGGACACAGCATAGCAGTTTAATCATTATTTGCTGCTGAAATCCCATCAAGAGTGCCATCAGCCCTGGTCTGAGTGTGAGTGAGGTTCTCATCAGTTTCTTGTTCGCCTGAGTTTCTCTCTTACATTAGACTTTACATCTATACAAATGTCAGCCCTACCCTTTCTGGTTTGGTAAGCCCAGTACTTTGAGCAGTGCCAGGCACATGATGAACAGAACAAGTATTAGCTTGATGAGACAGCAAGTGATAACTGTTAAGAAGCAAAAAAGCCTGCACAAACCAGACAGAATGGTAGCAAAGGTTGGTGGTGATATAAAAGGTTTCAGTGCAATGAAGTTCAGACAGCACCAGAGCGGTTAATAATGAAGTCAACTGTAACAGAGAGATCAAGTTAAAAAATATTCAAGACATATCAACTGGGTTTATCAAGAACAAAGGTTGTTTCTCATCTTTTCCTAAATTTCATTCTGGTTCTGGTTCATGCTAAGTTTTCAGATTCCAGTTGAGTAAAACAGAATGAAACTAAGTTCTCTTGATGATCTTTGTAACGTTAAAGTGTAATCAGCATTCTGAGGGGATTAGAAATTGGAAATATTAAAGATGCTTTTCACACATTTGTATATAAAGACTCATAATTCTAAGGCTCTCACTGAACTTTATGAGATCCTTCTGGCACCAGTGCAGGTAATCTTATTGGCTACAGACACAAAGGAGACATTTTGTTTCTAAAGCCTCCCTTAGAAGTCTGGGTAAAGAACATGGTGCCATCTCTATGCATACTCTGACTTAAGAACATCACTAAGAAACTGCCTTATTCTTGGGTAATTCCTCATTACCAATTCTTCACTTTTCCTGTCTATCAACACAATATTTCAAAAGAAGAGGTTATGGCTGGGCAAGCCTGGTGACTCTTTTTGTCTCTTGTCCCACTAGCTTTATCTGTAGTCCAAACATCACTTTTTCTTTTTCACGATAGAGTTAAAGATAAGACTGAAAATCATATTCTAAACCTCTCTTTGTTTAATAACCCTCTGAAGAAAACTTGCCAAGCCGGCAATTTTCCACTTGAATGGGGTCAAGGAGAAGTATGAAAAATATAGGCAATTACTCAAATTAATGACTTAAAAACAGTTTCACCAGAGAAGGACCAAAAGGGTTTTTTAGAAATATGATATAGTAAAGAAAGAATATGGAAGCTTGGGGCAAACGTAGGGTTCACGTGGAGTTCTCTTTATATAATAAGGAAATACCTTATCATATAAGCATACTAAATAATATTAATTAGCATATTTAATAATATTAAGATGATATCAGTAGAAAAAGAGAAGTAGCCAAAGTGAAGGGCTGCTCACTGGAGTGAGGATCCTCTACAGATCTGGGGCCAGAACACTATAGATAATGCTAGATCACTATAGATAATGCTAGATCACTATAGGTAATGCTAGAGTGGAAGACAAAATGTGTCTAGAATTCCAGGTGAAGCTTTCTCAGTGGGATATTGGGAAATATCCACAGTAACAATATCTCATTGCTCAGAGAGAAGGCAAGTTGGTGCACAAGGTGTGGGTTTAAATGGAATACTATTGTGTGCTAATAGGAAAGGAAGAAAACCAGAGCTTCAGGGGCCTAGTTTGGTTGCTGACTATATTTTTAATGATACTCATCTGAAAGTTTCCATATTTTTCTGCTGTTGTCGTAAGGCAAAGAGTGGATAGGCAAGAAGACTAAGCCTTCTTTGAAACATCCCCTTCTATGCGCAGACATCAAAGTTTTCTTAATTTTCTATTGGAAACAGGAATAATGAATGCTGGTGGCTGTCTTAAATTGCTTGGAAAGCATCTTCTATCTTACCCAAGTTCAATATCTTCCTTTTTGCTCTTGAAGTTGACATTGTAAAATTGCATATTCAAGAGATTTCCCWTAAGCCTAATGGCCCACGAGACTTCTAATAGCTGTTAAAACAAATTCAGTTAAGTGAAAGTCTGATTTAGTGAGGCACTTGCCATGGAAACATACATGGGGTCTCTGGAATTCTGCAGAGAAGCTAAAATTGCGTGTATTAAATAGGGAAAAAAAGAAGAGACCTGAACAACTTTATTAGCAGGTACAGACTGCAACAAAGCCACATTCTTTGTCAACCTTTTACAGAACAAAGGCGAATTGTATCTTTTAGGAAGATACAGCCTCAAATGATCTAAAGAAAAACTAACATATATATCTGTTTTCTAGAGTGAGTTATATTTCCTATTTCTTTAGCCACTTCTAAGCCAAACTAACTAATTTTGAAACAAATACATAAGTAATATGTGACTGTCTTCTTTTTCTAAAATAGCCAACTATACAGAATTATATGGAAGAACTCTTTTCATCTTATTCCCTGATCTAGTCTCTTCCTTGACCCTATTACCCGGAAACAAAACTTCTGTAAGATTTCCCTATAAGTGTTCAGACATTTCTTCTAAAAACAGTATCTGTAAATTCTCTTCAATGTAACATAAATGTAAAATGTAAAAAAAAAAAAAAGTAACAGAGGAGTACATGAAATGTATCTATACTTTACTTTTGAATAAAATTCTAATATCTTTTTTCTTTCATTTTTTGTTTTGTTTTGTTTTTTGTTTTTTTGTTTTTTCCAGACAGGATTTTTTTTGTGTAGCTCTGGCTGTCCTGGAACTCATTCCTCTGTAGACCAGGCTATTCTCGAACTCAGAAATCCACCTGCCTCTGCCCATGCCTCCCAAGTACTGGGATTAAAARTCTGCGCCACCACTCCTTGGCTCTACTATCTTTTTACTTTTAAATTATTTCCTCTCTGATGAGACAAAATTTTTCTGTATAGTAATTTGTAACTCTCCAAGTAATAGAGGCTGGCCATCTTTTCATGTGCTTTTATGGATATTTATATTATTTTTGTATAGATTCTTTGCCTGTTCATACTTGTCTATTCTTTTAATGATGTCTTTCCCTAGTGTTTTCTTATTAAAAATTATGTACCAGGTGTCTGTGGCTTCATATTTTATTTTGTTTATGATATTACTTATTATTTGGCCACTTGTAATTTAACTATAGTAAAATCTTTAGTCTCTACAATCACCAAATTCTCCTTACAGTATTTTCCTATGACCAAGATTATAAAGTGAGAGCCTTTTTGTAATGTTTTAATTTAGAAATTATTTATTTATTCACTTTACATACTGACTGCTGCCCCCTCCCAATTCTCCCTTACCCAGTGCCTCCCCCATCCCCCTTCTCCTTCTCCTTTTTGTGGATGGCAGTCCCTCTGGGTATCCTCCCACTCYGGCAAATCAAGTTTCTTCAGATGTAGGTGTATCCTCTCCCACTGAGGCCAGATAAGGCAGGCCAGTTAGGGGAGGGTTCCACAGACAGGCATCAGCTCGAGGGACAGCCCCTTCTCCATTTGTTGGGGGGACCCACATGAAGATCAAGCAGGAAGTCTGCTACAAGGTTTAGCCCATGTATGCTCATTGGTTGGTGGTTCAATCTCTGAGAGCCCCAAGGGTCCAGGTGAGTTGACTCTGTTCGTCTTCCTGTAGAGTTCCTTTCCCCTTCAAGGCCCTCAATCCTTCCTCAAACTCTTCCATAAAACTCCCTGAGTTCCATGTAATATTTGGCTGTGGGTCTCAGCATCTGTCTCAGTCAGCTGTTGGGTGGAGCCTCTCAGAATTCACTTATGCTAAGTCTCTGTCTGCAAGCATAAGAAAGTGTCATTAATAGTGTCAGGGATTGGTGATTGTTCATGGGATGAGTGTCAAGTAATTGACTGGCAATTCCCTCAGTTTCTGCTCCATCTTTGTCCCTGCATTCTCTTAGAACAAATTTTGGGTTGAAGGTTTTGTGAGTGGGTTGGTATCCTTATCCCTGTACTGGAGATCCTCCCTTACTACAGGAGGCAGCCTCTTCAGCTTGCATATCCCCCAGCCCCTCCAGCTGCAGGTTTCCATTCATTCTTCTGACCCTCTAGCCCTCTCTCCTACTTCTCCACACAACTGAACCTGACCCCCCACTCCCCTCTCCCACCCAGTTCCCTCCTTCTCTCTACCTCCTGACTATTTTATTCCCCCTTCTAAGTGAGATTTAAGTATCTTCACTTGGGCCTTCCTTCTTGTTTAGCTTCTTTGGGTCTGAGGAGTTTAGCATGGCTTTCCTGTACTTTATGGCTAATAGCCACTTTTATGTGAGTACATACCATGCATGTCCTTTTGGGTCTGAGTTGCCTTACTTAGGATGATTTTCTCATTCTATTCATTGGCCTGCAAAATTCATTGTTTTTAATAGCTGAATAGTATTCCATTGTCTAAATGAATTGCATTATTTTGTATCGATTCTTCAGTTGAGGGAATATTTCCAGTTTCTGGCTATTACTAATAAAACTGCTATGAACAAAATTAAGCATGTGTCCTTGTGTTATAGTGGAGAGCAACTTTTGGGTATATGCCCAGGAGCAGTATAGCTGGGTCTTCTAGTAGAATTATTTCCAGTTTTCTGAGAAACTGTCAAATTGATTTCCAGAGTGGTTGTACAAGTTTGCACCACCACCACCCCCAGAAATGGAGGAGTGCTCCCCTTGCTCCACATCCTTGCTAGAATGTGCTGTCTCTTAAGTTTCTTATCTCAGCCATTCTGATGTGCATAAGATGGAATCTCGGGGTCATTTCAATTTTTGTTTCTCTGCTCACTAAGGACATTTGACATTTCTGTAAGTGTTTCTCAGCTATTCAAGAATCCTCTGTTGAGAATTCTCTGCTTAGCTCTGCACTCCATTTTTAAATTGGGTTGTTTGGTTTGTGTCTAACTTCTTGAGTTCTTCATATAATTTGGATATTAACTCTCTGTTGGATGGAGGGCTGGTAATTTTTTTTCTAATTGCTGGGCTGCCATTTTTCCTGTTGACACTGTCCTTTGCCTAACAGATGCTCTCCGTGAGGTGCCATTTACTAATTGTTGATGTTAGAGCCTGAGCATTGGTGTTTTATTTAGGAAATTGTCTTCTGCACCAATGAGTTTAAGGTTATTTTCCACTTTTTCTTTTATTAGATTAGTGTATCCGGTTTTGTGTTGAGGTCTTTGATCCACTTGGACTTGAGTTTTGTGCAGGGTGGTAATATGGATTGATTTGCATTCTTGTGCATGCAGACAGCCAGTTAGACTAGCATCATTTGGTGAAGATGCTTTCTTTTTTCCATTGTATGACTTCAGCTTCTTTGTCAAAAATCAAATGTCCTTAGGTGTGTGGGTTTATTTATGGGTCTTGGATTCAATTACATCCACTAGCCTATTTGTATACCAATACCATGCAGTTTTTATTACTATTGCCTCGTAGTAAAGCTTGAGGTTGGGAATGGTGATTCCTCCAGAAGTTCTATTATTGTTCAGAATTGTTTTAGCTATCCTGGATTTTTTGTTTTTCATATGAAGTTGATAATTGCTCTTTCAAGGTCATGAAAAATTGTGTAAGGATTTTGATGGTGATTTGATTGAATCTGTAGATTGCTTTTGGTAAGATTGTCATTTTTTCTATGTTAACCCTAGTGATCCAGGAGCATTGGCAATATTTTCATCTACTGATTTCCATCTTCTTCAATTTCTTTATTCAAAGGCTTTAAATTTTTATCGTATAGGTCTTTTTTATTTTATTTTTTTAAATTTTTATTAGATATTTTCTTTATTTACATTTCAAATGTTATCCCCTTTCCTGGTTTCTCCTCAGAACCCCCCTCCCCCATCTCATCCCCCCTTCCCCTGCTCACCAATCCACTTACTCCCACTTCCTTGTCCTGACATTCCACTATACTGGGGCATCAAGCCTTCTCAGGACCAAGGGCCTCTCCTCCCTTTGATGTCCAACAAGGCCATCCTCTGCTACACATGCAGCTGGAGCCATGGTCCCTCCATATTTACTCTTTGGTTGGTGGTTTAGTTCCTGGGAGCTCTGGTGGTACTGGTTGGTTCATATTGTTGTTCCTGCAAGCTCCTTCAGCTCTATGGGTCCTTTCTCTAGCTCCTCCACTGGGGACCTTGTGCTCAGTCCAATGGTTGGCTGAGCATATTGGTCCTTTTACTTGCTTATTTACAATTATACCAAGATACTTTATATTATTTGTGGCTGTTGTGAAGGGTGTAATTTCCAAAATTTCTTTCTCAGACAGTTTATTATTGGTATAAAGGAGAGCTACTAATTTTTTTGGCGTAAATTTTGTATCCAACTGCTTTGATGAAGGTGTTTGAGCTGTAAGAGTTCTCTGGTAGAATTTTGGAGTCATTTATCATATCATTTATCATATCATATCATATCATATCATATCATATCATATCATATCATTTGTGAATAGGGATACTTTGAATTCTTCCTCTATAATTTGCATCCCCTTAATCTCCTTTAATTATCTTATTGCTCTGGCTAGAACTTCAAGTACTATATTGAATAGATATGGAGAGGGCAGCTTGTCTTGTTTCAGATGTTAGCAGAGTTGCTTCAAGTTTCTCTCCATTTAGTTTGATGTTGGCTATTGGCTGGTTGAATATTGACTTTATTCTGTTTAGGTGTGTGCCTTGAATCCCTGTTTCTCTAAAGCTTTTAACTTGAAGATGTGTTGGATTTTGTCAAAGGCTTTTTCAGTGTCTAATGACATGATAATTTGGTTTCTTTCTTTCAATTTGTTTATATGGTGAATTACATTGATGYATTTTTGAATGTTGAAACATTTGTGCATTTTTGGGATTGAGGCCTACTTGATCATGGTGGATGATTTTTTTTGATGTGTTCTTGGGTTCACTTTGTAAGTATTTCATTGGGGATTTTTGCATCACTGTTCATAAAAGAAGTTGTTCTGAAATTCCCTTTCTTTTTTATGCCTTTGTGTGGCTTAGTTTTCAGGGTGATTGTGGTTTCATAGAATGAATCTGGCAGTGTTCCTTCTGTTTGTATTTTGTGAACTAACGTAAGGAGTATTGGTATTGGTATTAGTTCTTCCTTGAAAGTCTGGTTGAATTCTGCTCAAAACTGTCTGGTCCAGGGCTTTTTTGTTGGTTTGGAGATTTATAATGACTGTTTCTATTTTCTATTTTCTAGGGGTCCTTTAAATTGTTTATTTAATTTAGATTTAACTTTTATGAGTAATGTTTATCAAAAACAGAGTCAACTTTCCTTGAACCCTGGGAGATCTCAGAGACTGAACCACCAACCAAAGTGCATCCACTGGCTGAACCAATATTGCTGTAAATATTAAAAAACGAACTCGCTAACTCTCTGCCAGACCGTCCAGCCTCCAACACTCCTGCCAGCCTGCCAACTGTCTGGCCATGCCAGACCACAGGGCTCCTGCCGGGCTATCTCTCCAGAGGCCCCTCCTTGCCCCCCCCCAATTCCTCTCTGTGTCATACAATACCCACCGACTCTATGCCCAGCCATCTCAACACCTAATTACTTGATAGAATCATGACTCTCAAAGCTTAATTAACCAATCAGATTTATTTATCAATAATATCACAATTTACAAGATGCCAACACATTTCAGAGCCAATTGATAATGGTAAAAGCTCCCCCCTCCATTTTCTTGTTTTCTTTCTTTCTTTTTTTATTAGATATATTTTATTATTTACATTTCAAATGTTGTACCCTTTCCTGGTTGCCCTCCCCCCAAAATCCCCTAATCCATCCCCCCACCATGCGTGTTCACTCATCAACCCGCTCCTGTTCCCTGTCCTGGTATTCCCCTACACTGCAGCAGCATCGAGAGCCTTCTCAGGACCAAGGGCCTTTCCTCTCTTTGGCTCATGATAAAAGCTTTATCCCAATATTTCTAACCTTGTGAAATCACAGCTACTTGTGGCTAGAAAAACCTCATGAAAGTACATGTCTGCAGCCATCTTCTTCCTCTTCCTACCCTGAGATGCTCCTCTGTCCTCAACTCTTAGCTCTGCCTCTCTTTTCCCTGTCCAAATCACAGGCCTCCCACTGCCATAATCTGATTGGACAGGGAAAATCCTGCAACAGACCAAGGCCCCAGAAACACATATAGCAGAAGAATAACTCGGTTTTCATGTGGGTTCCCCAACAACTGGAGTGGGGGCTCTCACTAAAGCTGTAGCCTGACTGTCTGGTTTCAGTGGGAGATGTGCCTAATCCTGCAGAGACTTGATGTGCCAGGGTAGCAGGATACCCAGGGGGCCACCACCCTCAGAACAGAAGGGGATGGGGAATCAGGGCAAGGATTATGGAGGGGGTAAGACCAGGAGGGGTGGCAGCATTTGGGATGTAAATAAATAAATAAGTTTTTTTAAAGAAAAGAAGACATCATGCATTTTTTTTTAGATATTTTCTAGATTAGATATAATGTCAATTTTCTGGAGTACAGGTTTTTAAAGTAGATCTAATGATTCTTTGGATTTTCATGCTATTTGTTGTCATATCTCTGCTTTTATTTCTGATTTTATTTATTTGGATATTCTCTCTGCCTTTTCATTAAGTATGGCTAAGGGTTCTTTATTTTTGATTTTCTCAAAGAGCTAGTTATTGGTTTCATTGATTCTTTGTTTTATTCTCTTTATTTCCAACTTACTGATTTCAGCACTAATTTGACTATTTCCCGATGCCCACTCCTTTCRGGTGTATTTGCTCCTTTTGTTGTAGAGTTTTCAGGTATGCTGTTACCTGCTGGTATGAGATCTCTCTAATTTCTTTGTGAAGGCATTTAGTTCTATGAACTTTCCTCTTAGCACTACTTTCATCATATCCAATAAGTTTGGGTACATTGTGCATTCCTTTTCATTCTGTTCTAGAAAGTTTTTAATATTTTCCTTTATTTCTTCTTTGATTCAGTAGCAAATGAATAGGAAGTTTCTCAGTTTTCATGGGGTTTTAGGCATTTTGTTGTTTCTATTGATGTTGAGTCCAGCTTTAATCCATAGTGGTCTGGTACAAAAGTTTATTTCAATTTTCTTATATCTGCTGAGCCTTGCTTTGTGACTAAATATATGATTAATTTTGGAGAAGGTACCATGAGGTGCTGAGAAGGTGTTTTGCGTTTTATGTTTGGGTGAAATGCTCTTGTGACATCTATTAGGTTCATTTGATATATAATGTCTGTTAGTTTCATTATTTCTCTGTTTTGTTTCTGTCTGGATGATCTGTCCATTGGTGAGAGTATGGTGWTGAATTTTCCAGCTATTATTGTGTGAGATTCTATGTGTGATTTAAGGTTTAGTAATTATTTTTTTTACATGTGGTAGCCCTTGAATTAGTAACATAGATAGTCAGAATTGAGACTCATCTTTGTGGATTCATCCTTTGATGGGCATTAAGTGTATTTCTCATCTCTTTTGATTAATTTTGGATAAGTTTATTTTATAGGATATTATAATGGCTACTTTGGCTGGCTTCTTAGGTTTGTTTGCTTGAAAAAAATCTTTTTCTAGCACTTTATTCTGACACAATGTCCATATTTGTAGCTGAGATGTGTGTTTCTTGTATGAAGCAGAATGATGGATCCTATTTTGTCATCTACTCTGTTAGTTTATGTCTTTTTTTTTCTGGGGAATTGAGTCCATTGATGTTAAGAAATATTAAGGAATAGTGATTGTTGCTTCCTGTCATTTTGATGTTAGTAGTGATTCTCT
>BDUI01012250.1:14384-36379 GCA_002335545.1 Apodemus speciosus
CTCCTCCTCCTTCTCCTCCTCCTCCTCCTTTCTTCTTCTTTCTTCTTCTGAGGAATGGAAAGAGTCTACTATACCACAAGGTCCCTCCCCACACCTGATGCCTACGAGTACCCCAGATTTCCACTCACCACACTGAACCCTTCAGGGCTGACATCTTGTGATGCAGAACAGCAAGCACAGCCTTTGCCTCAGGGATGTCACCCTCCAGGACACCTTCAAGCTGAACTGAAAGTCGATTCTGTTCCTGGGAACCAGTGGCCAGAGCAAGCCCCATTTGTCACCCTCCTGCCCCAAAGAGTGCCATGCAGAGACACCCGATAACCTTGAAGGTCCGCCTCGTGCCCGGACGATGGCTTTGAAAACAGGCCTCGCTTCTCCCTAAGCTTTTAGACTGTGAACACCTTTCACCATTGAAAGGGATTATTGTGCATAGACTCCCAGTGTGTAGCTCAGTGTCACARACAGACAGATGGACGGACGGACAGACACCTATTATCTATCCCCAGCACTGCCATCGTGGGGAAGCAGAATTCTCTTGGGACTGCCTGTGGTCTGACCTGAGACACATCACCTAGCCGAGCCTCGGTTTCTTCATCTCTCAAGAGTCACTGGGAATGTCTGCATCTGATATGTACAACTGTATCGTGATTAGTGTCCACTGCGATAGAGCTTAAGGGTTACCGGATCAGTCCGCAGGAGCACCAGCTCAACTCTCCCTCCTCACCCAGAACTCACAGCTCAGCTGGCGTGGGGCCACCAGGCCATCTCTAGGCCTTTGTCTAGTCCTAGGCCTCCGCTTGGTTTCGGATAATCAAATGACTTCAGAAGGATTTCTGAGATTCTTTAGCTGAGCTAAGGAGGTGCTTTTATAAACAGCGTGTCACGGGGCTCTGTAACAGGCCGTGGCCACCGCCGTCTCGCTCCAGGCACTGCTCCATGAGCCTCGGCTATCTGCTCAGCAGTCCTTCCTTACCCGAGCCTCGTGGCCTAGGTATTTTTATTAGCTTATTCACCGGGGTGGAAAAACAAGGTCTAGGAGGCCCACGTGACAGATCGGGGCCACACAGTGGATACAGGAAGGCCAAGGCTGGTCTCTGATTTGGTTTGGGACTCTGGGCTGGGCCAAGCCACTGACCCAAGTGACCAGGAAGCTCAGGCAGGGCTGAGTGCCCACCGCAGCCAGATGGTGGCTGTCCCCTCACCCCCACCCCAGGAAATACTTTCCCTAGGTCAGGCTCTGGATACCAGGGTTTCAGATGGAGGGTCCTGCTGTTCTCCGAGCTGTGGGGACAGCCTGAGCAGCAGGACAGGTGGGCCCGTGTGTCTGTCCCTGCTCAGCACATCTTTAGTGACCAGCACTTTTTTATTTGGTTGTCCTAGTTAGGGTTACTATTGTTGTAATGCAACACCATGACCAGAGCGACCTGGGGAGGAGAGGGGTTATTTGGTTTATGCTTCCACATCACAGTTCATTTTGAAAGGAAGTCGGGACAGGAAGCTGAGGCAGGAACTGATGCAGACGCAGTGGAGGGGTGCTGCTGACTGGCTTGCTCGTCGCCCGCTGTCTTAGAAAACCCAGAACTGTCAGCCTGGGAGTGGCACCACGCACAATGGGCTGGGCCCTCCCCACCAGTCACTAATTATAAACTTGCCCTACAGGCTGGCCCGCAGCCCAATCTTATGGAGGCACATGCTCAGTTGAGCCTGCCTCCTCTCCAGTGACTCTCGCTCATGTCGAGTTGTACAGTTGTCTTGTTTTGAGATAGGGTCTCACACTGTAGCCCTGGCCRGCCTGGAACTCTATGCAAATCAGGTTGCTCCGGCCCCAAATACTGGGATTTGCACCACCACATCCAGCGTTTTCTGTGCTTTTTAAATTGAGATAAAAATCCACATGTGTAAGATTAGCTATTTTAAATAGCTTCTTAAAGATTTATTTTTTTGTATGCATATGAGTGCTTGGCCTGCAAGTATGTGGTATGTCTGTGCACTACATTCATGCTGTGCCTGCAGAGGTCAGAAGAGGGCATCGGATCCCACGTGGATGCTGGCAGCAGAGTCCAAGTCCTCCGTAAGAGTAACCAGTCCCAACTGTCCAGCTCCTACAGTGAACAATTTGGTAGCAACAGTCACACACCCAGTGTCCTGTGGACACACCTCTATCCAATTCCAAAACATTTTCCTCCCCCTGTTCCCATGAGCACTCAATCCCTATTCCTCCACCCCAGCCCCTGGCCACCTTGGGTCTGACCTCCATCCACGTGGACTCAAACTGGGCTGGGCATTTTGTATAAGCGGGATCTTCAACACTTAGCTCCGCAGCTGATTCTTGCCGCCCAGCACCTCGGTGCATGGAAGGACTTGAGTCCTTTTTACGGACAACCCACATCTCTCTGTGAGACTAAGCTACAGCTTGATGGATATTTAGGCCATCTGGAACGTTCGGCCATTGGAAGATCACTACAGTTACCATTGGTGCCCCAGGGTCTCTTAAGTACCCGTTGTTAACCCTAATAGACTATCTGTGTGGGCCCTAAGGTAGTCTGTGTTTAACCATTTAAGATTTTTTAAATGCATTTATTCATATGTAAACAAAGAATATAGAAAATAATAAAAAAAGGAAAAAATAAATTTATTCATTCACTTTTGTGTGTGGAGCTCAGAGGACAGTTTTCAGAAGTCTCCACTCTGCAGGACCGGAGGGTCAAATTCGGGTCATCGGGTAACAAGAGTTTTAACCCACTGAACCATCTCACACCAGCCCAATGTGTTTAAAGCTTGTGACTCAGTTTCATTTCCCACTTGGTTTGTACCTCCCTTTTTCCCCAGACCACAGTACTTATTGGCAGCTAGTGTGTCCCCTGTTGTGACATTTCAACATGAAGTGATGTAGTCTGTGTCCTTGTATTCAGGAGCTACACCTCCTTGAAGCTTGGCCTGTACTGTCCCTACTTTGTTGTCCCTCCAGCAAGTCTAAGATGGAGGCCTAATCATTCCCATTATGCAGATAATCAAATGGAGGCACAGGCCAGGTACTATAGCCAAGTCCTCAGAGCTGAGAAATCTCTGATGGGATTTGAATCTATATCCTCATCTACAATCCCTCCCTGAGATGAGACTCGTTCTTCTTCAGAGGCCCTGGCCTGTGGCTGTATGTGAGGACACGAGCCTTTCCCAGAAAGCAGAGAACATGTAACACTGGAGGTGCCGGGGGCAGGGTGGGCAGACTTGGGCCAGAGGCCTGTGGAAAAACATCCCGGGAAGCTAGGCTCAGAGTCAGGCAGGAGCAACAGCCAGCAGCACCTTGGGGAAAGCCCAGGTCATGTGGGATGGGATGTTGTTTGCAAACACCTAGTACGTCCCAGCTAGGAGGAGAGAAGCACTCTTCTCCAGACCTGTTCTGGATCCTCAGCCTCTCTCCTGTAGGCGGCCAGCAAAGTGGCGTGGTGGTGGGATGCTGGTCGGTACTCATTTCTACCTGCCCGCGGCTGCCTTCAAGTTCTGACCCCAATGCTCTCTTCACTTGTGTGTCTTCTTCTGTAACAACCCATATCCTTCCTCCTTCCTGTGACCTGGATCCAGCCCCTGTCCCCCTGTGAGCCTACTTCCCAGCCTGTTAATGTACTGATATCAGCCACTTCAGGCACAAAGTACCCTGCTTCCGTCGTGCATTGGCGCCTCCAGGGCCCGGCAGCTTGCCCCATGGTGGGTTAGCCCCACCTCCTGGCCGGAAGGATGGCAGTGCTCTTCTTGAGATGGGTCTACTCTGGATGGTACCTTTAGCCACACGAGCCTGACCTGCGCTGTATGTGTTCACAGCTGGACAAGATCGAGGGTGTGTTCGAACGGCCAAGTGATGAGGTTATCCGGGAGCTGTCCCGGGCTCTGCGGCAGGCGCTGGGAGTGTCCCTGTTTGGAATTGACATCATCATTAACAACCAGACTGGGCAGCACGCAGTCATTGATGTCAACGCCTTCCCAGGTGAGCAGCGGGGATGGGAGACGAGTCAGCTTGCCTGGGGATGGGAGAGCCCCTCCTCKTGCTGGAATCTAGGCTGAGCGCCACCTAAGACAGAGAGAGCAGTGAAGCCCCAGATGCCTGGGGGGGAGGGGTGCCACGCCCAAGCCCCCCACAGTACTGTATATTCTTCCCCTTTTCAATCCTACCATCAGCCTTAGCCCTGGCTGGCCTACTCAGTCCATCCCATTGGCCCTTCCAGACCCAAGGAGCTAAAAAGGACTTGGAAGACACAACCCTATCATTCACAGGTAGAGAGACTGAGGCTCCTCCAATGGCAGAATTTTTCTGAGGTCACATAGTATGAATTGGCAAGGCTAGACCCTCCCAGTCAAGTACTGCTTCCACTGTCCTGAGCGGCAAGGCTGAGAGCCAGGCCCACACCCTGCCACGGCGTTCCCCCATTATAGTGTCTGCTGCCACAAAGGTTCCCCCACTACGTCCCCTCCCTGCCGGAGCCTTGGGACGCCTCTGGTTTGGAGCGTGACTCTGCTGAACATCTCTCTGTCTCCACTCAGCCAGGGGCCTGAGGGATTACCACCAGCTGGGCCCAGGCCTGGATCCACCAGGCTGGCAGGGAGAGCAGGTATAATGCCGGCCAGTGCTCACAGGCTGGCATGCCCTGGAGACCCTAAGACCAGTGGTCTGTCTATTATCACTGCAGGCGACAGTAGAAGCTTTCTGCTGGCTCCTGCCTGTCACCTTAGCACTCTGGAGGCTAAGGCCGGAGGATTGCCATCTGGGGCTGTATAACAAGATCCTGCCCAGGAAGCCTGGGGTGGGGTTGGGGGGCACAGTCCAACTTTGAGTCTCCACGGCCCCACTTCTCCAGACCCGGGCATCCCTGCCTCAGGCAGGCCTAAGCTCCCAGCTCATAACCACTTCCACACGCTCCAGCCTCCTAAGTAGCTGGGACTGTAGTGACAGCCATTGCTCCTGGATGCTCTTCATTTTCTTGATAGGAAGGGATAGTCAGCTCCCCCTTGCTGTTCAGGGGCATGCGTGGCCAGGAAGCCACTCCCCAGCCCCAAGCATGCTGGGTACTCAGTGCCTATATCCTGTTAAACCCCCAGAGAGAACATGAACCGCTCCATACCATCACAGTTCACAGCAGGGAACCAGGGGCCCCAAGGAGCCCAGCCACTCATCTGTCGTTCCCTTGACATCTGCCAGGGGCTCCATTTCCTGCTCTCAGGCAGAGGACAGGGATGCGGCAGCTGGTGGCTCCTGCCATGTGGACACCAGAGAGAATTCGGCAAAGGGGAGGGACTTCAGCAAGGAAGAGCAGCTGGGGATACCAGGAGGGGTGAATTGGGACCTGATGGGGTCCAAGGGGAACCTTGGAGGCCTGGCGGAGACTTTGGCTCTCTCTTTGGGCAAGATGGGAGCATCCCGTGTCTGAGGCCTGTGTCTGATTAGCGTGTTCAGACCAAGGTCAGTGCATTTCCCAACCCCCTAGGTGTAGATGGTGGGGCCTTTGAGCTGAGCTAGAGTATAGACTGAGGGGGATTGCTGTGTCATAGAGATGAAGTAAAGATGTCGGTGATCCAAGAACACGTACAGGTCACTCATGAGTTGAAGGTGGGTGACAGGGCACTGAGAAAGCCTTGGGAGGAGGGAGATACACTTTTCACTGGTGATGGCAGTCCCTCCCGACAGCCAAATGTATCATAAAGACAGGAGAGCCTCTTAAGGGTTCAGGGAGACAATCACTAAGAGCCAGTATGAACACAGTCTTCTGCCAGGGAGCCGAGAGCTGGTTTGTCCCGGCGGACAGGGCCATGTGGTGGGTCTGTGACTACCAGATTGATAAGTCTGAGCCCAGCCAAAGCTGAGGGATGCTGAGAGATGGCCTAAGGGTTCTGTCGTCCCAGGGACCTCAGGCAGAGAGGAGGTGGCGTCTGGGAGGTGACTTGGTGCACCGTTGATGATGTAGAGTCAGCCCTCTGGGCCCAGCAGAGACAGAGGCTCTGGGTCCTGCTGCTACTCAGGAAGCCTGGGGGGCATCAGGATAGGTGGGCGTCCTATCAGAGCACCCAGCTTTTCAGATCCGCAAGCCTGTGCTCCTGGCCCTCCTGTGCTGTGATCTCTGCTCGCCTGTGAGAGGTGATACTGGAAGCTAAAGGACCTTAGCCATGGTTACAGTCCCCAAAGGGCTGTAGCCTGTCACTCCAGAGCCTTCACTCTGATTCTGAGGCCTTCGATGCCTGAGAACACCAGGTTCCGATCCTGGCCCACCTCTTCACTCCACCGGTTCAGGCAACCTTACCTAGCCCTGGCTTTCGCTTCTGTACAAATGGGAGTTCTCCCCATGCTGCAGCAAATGGGCTTGCACGGGTTTGGGTATGCAACTGGCACCTGCTCTGCTAGTTCTCACTCCCAGGCGGACGAACAGCAACCTACCTCAGCCTGTTTACTGCAGGCCCCCGGGAGGTGACTCTGCAGTACTCTGGAAAGTTTACCCTCACTCTCTGCTGTAGTCTGCCTGGTCCTCTGGGCCTCATCTGGGAGCTAAAGCAGAGTGGTTGCTAGGTGGTAGCCTCCTGGGTTTCTTGGCAACCCAGCTGGGTCCTGATGCTCCGCCCCACCTGAATCATGCTTAGACCCGTGTCTGCCTTTTCCTTCACCCTCTTTCCCAGAGCTAGTGGGATAGTGGGTCCCGCAGTGGGCTACTCAGTACCAAGTATACCAGGCACACAAGACCAGGATCTRGGTCAGATCACAGTTCTTCCGCGTAGGAGCTTTATGACCTGGGGCCTCATGGAGCCTCAAAGTCCCCTTTGAGAGAGCTTCCCTCATCTCCATGTGTATACATACTGGGGCCGGTTGTGAAGATGGTGTTGACATTTGTAATGCTCTGCTGCGAGTGCCCTTGCTTCTCAGACAGCCTCAGGCTTCCTCAAAACCACGGAGTAGTTTGCCAAATAACACGCAGTGGCCCAGGGGCCTGGCCCCCACACAGTGAGTGCCACCTCAACTTGTGCCAGTAGTATGAATGCCCCTAGAGCACATGCCAAGGTTTGATTAACCCCTTGGTACTCACTTGGTTACACTGTGGTGTGGTCGTGGTCATAGCCAGTGTCTGAAGGCCACCCCTCCCCCAGGGGGGTAAAAGGAAAGCTGGCCCGCTCCCTGACCCCAGCCAGTTCTGATAGCTGTGTACCAGTTTTAATCCGGGCACATCAGTCCGAGCAGGTGGGGGGAGGTCTCACCTCACGTCTTTTTGGGGGCACTTTGCTGGGAGTCACCAAATCCTCCTGAATCTGAAACCTGCTGGGTCATTCCTGGGGTCTGTGCTGGCATGTGCATCTGTTGTGGGTGTGTGCATGTGTGTGAAAGTGTTCTACCCCAGGTGTTCACCAGCAATTTTTATGCCAGAAATAGAGGCCTTGGCAGTCTGTTCCTAAGTCCTGATCCTCCGAGCCTGGGGCACAGATATCCTCCCTGAAAGTGTTTCGTGGGTGAGAGGGAACAGATTTGGTTTGGGCTGCGGCTACTGGGTCAGACCCACGCAGGTCCAGCATTCCTGTGATATTCACAGAAGCCTGCATTGTGAGAGCTGGTCTCCTGTTGCTGTGTGGACAAGAGAGCTGAGGTTCAAGATGGTTACAGTGGCCAGGGCCCGGGGCTACGCGGCCAGACTCACAGTTTGTGAGCGGGGTCATGAGGAATCCATCTTGGCTGGGCGGTCTCTGACTGTAGGTCATGTCCTGTTGGGTCGCTACCTTCCCCAGCTTTCCACTGCTGTAACAAAACACCCAAGACGACCACYGTAAAGAAGAAAGGTTATTCGGGTTTCGAGGCTTTCAGTCTATGACGATTTTGCCCCGTTGATGTGGGCCCATGACAGGGCAGATGTTATGGGAAACATTGGCAGAGGAAGCCACCCGAGAGAGAAGGCGTGTCCGGAATGACTGGAGAGTCTCCTTAGCAGGCTCCTCCTTGAGCTCGCGACAAACATTTCCAAAGTGGAGGCTTTGGAAAGAGCACTGCTTACCCAGACCACAGCAGTCGGGAGCAAGGGCTGTCCCCAACCAAACACGGTCACACTCAGGGGACAGACCATGGTCTAGGGCCAGCCACTGGGCTGTGCACACCAGGCCCTGTGTCTGCCACCATCCTGCTTTGTCTACCAAGCCTGAGTTTCCTTTGTCAGTGGGACACTGAAAGTGCCTCCCCGGGTCCCCGGCGCCCATCCTGTCTGCTGCTTTCTCCTCTCCTCCCCTAGCTGACACCCAGTGCCTCCTTTGTCTCCCATCTCCAGGCTATGAGGGAGTGAGTGAGTTCTTTACCGACCTCCTGAACCACATTGCCACAGTCCTGCAAGGCCAGAGCACGGGAGGAGCTGCCACGGAGGGAGTGGCTCCGCTAAGGCACACCAGGCTCCTGGCGGAACCGGCGGGCAGCCTGGCTGGTGAGCGGACGTGCAGTGCCAGCCCTGGCTGCTGCAGCAGCATGAAGGGCCAGGACACACCCTGGAAGACTGAGGCCGAAGCCGGCAACATGGGCGCTGGTGGTTCCGCCAAGCTGCCGCACCAGAGACTTGGCTGCACCACCGGCGTGTCACCTAGCTTCCAGCAGCACTGTGTGGCCTCTCTGGCCACCAAGGCCTCCTCACAGTAGTTACAGAGCCCAGGACCCAGAGGGACGGTGCAGAATGGGGAACACACCCACTGGGCCAGCAGCTCCAAATGGGAACACTACTAAGAATTCCCGGTGATCTGATGCTTCTCTGTTTTAATTTTTTACCTGATTTTCTGACGTTATGATCGGAATGAAGGGGGGGAGACAGAGCAGAACACCAAGTGGCCCAGCCTCGAGGGTGCCGCCGAACTCCTGCTGTGCAGATCTCCTCACTGAGTTTACACACGCTTGTGTTCTCAACACTAGGTCTGAATGTGAGGTGGGGTGTGTGCATGTGTGTGTGGTTCTCATGCAAGTGTGAGTGTGCGTGTCTGTCTGTCTTCATGGCTGTCTCAGGCCAGGCTCTGGGCACCCTGGAAGGAAGCCCATATCTGACCAGGCTGTTGCAGCTAAGCAGGCGGAGGACGAACGGTTTTTCCCAGTCCCCCTCCCCTTTACACCTGACCACACCCAGACCTCACCCTCCCTCTTTTCCCAGGTGAGCTTTCTTCCAAAGCTAACCCTTGCCCCTGTGCAGCTGACCCTTTTGCTTTCCAGAGCCAGGGCAGCAGTAGATGCCCCCTTGGGAGCTCTGCATGGGGGATCTGAGTTGTAGGAAGGGAAACAAAACTTCCTATGGGTGTAGCCAAAGCCCACTGGCTCATGGGAAACAGCAGGCCACTCTCCTCTCTGCCCTGCCCTATTGCTCACTGAGATCCAAGAAGGAGGCCATCTGGCTAGGAGTCCAGGAGTCTGCCAGGACCCAGGGTTTATACTGGGACCGTGAACAGATCATCCCGTGAGTCCTCAGGCCTCCCTCCACCACCTCATCTCTTCAGGGTGGCTCCTGAAATGGAGAACTGAAGGCCTGGCCTCGTGTTCTAGCCCACGAGGATACCTGCTTCCTCGTGTCATCATCCTGGTCCCTCATTTCAGGTGAGAGAAGACCGCCCACGGGGCTGCTCCTGGTCACACGCACCAGCCCCTCCTGGTACAGCACAGCCCTGCCGTGTTTGCGGCAAGTCCCCTGCACTGAGCACTAGGCAAGCCCCCAAGGGAGTTGTGCCCCACTTCAGACTCACTCTGTCCCCACAGCAGTTGGCAGACCACCCACTGGCCCCAAAGCCCACAGGAAAGGACACCTGCGGAGCCCCAGATGAGCAGCCAAGGCTGATCTTGTGTCTTAACATATCAGCTCACTGTGCAAAGAGAATGAGGCCTTTGGATTGTCCTTCGGTCTAATAAAACAGAGTGCTCTAGAGGAACCGACAGCAGCCCTGGGAAGGCCACTAAGGGCCGTGCTGGGGCATCCTTTGGTCAAGAAGCTGATTGGCTTTCTTGGAAGCAGAAGCCCAGGACTAACCACGTTTACAGGACCTGAGTGTTGAACTGATGATGTCTGTACGTCACCTTCCCGGGCCTGACCCTGAATTCAGGGGGTGGGAAGTGTGGCCGCCTCTTGCACTGCTTTGTCTCCAGAATAAACTACTGAGATCAACCTGCATTTCAGACGTGTCAGTCTTTAAAGACAAGACGTTTAATGACAGCTGTAGACTGGAATCCCCAGACTCTGCCTTGACAGGCAGAGTAGGCGGTGCTGTGTCCCCTAGATCCTCTTCAGGGTCCCACATGGCAAACCAGGCCTGGTGATCAGGTCACTGCCTCCTGGCCAGGGAGCATTTTCCACAGGTCTCCATGCGGGTGTAGAGGAAGGCAGTTGCACGTTCCAGGGCTGGAAACAGCAACAGAAACCTGGGCCCGCATTCCTGCAGATTCTTTAATGATACAGAAATGTGACCTTCACAAACAGGACACTGCACAGCACTAGCTGCTGGTGTCTGTCTTCAGAGGGATCCGCCCTGGGGCTGGATCGCTGTTGGTGTCATGGAAGAGTAGCCATGGGTAAGATAGCCTGCAAAATTAGAGTCACCTAATCCTCAGGGATTAAGGGGGCCATCCCTAGAGCCCCTCGGTGGAGGAAGAAACCACCGTGAGTGGACATCACCCTGAGGCTGCTGAGTAGGCTCCACAGTGAGTCAAGGCTCCAGTAGTTGGTGAGGGTGTGGAGAGATGGCTCCGTGGGTAATGCATGGCCTGCTGTGTAATCATGAGGTCTGGAGTTCAGATCCCAGCAGCCATGTAACAAGCCAGGCGCATTCAGCGCTCTAACGAGTGTTGGGGATAGAGACAGGGATCACTGGGGCTTGGTGGCTTCCAGCCTAGCCAAGAAAATATGAGCCCCAGGTTCAGAGAGAGACCCTACATTAAAGGGGTGGGCAGAGAGTAACCCAGCCCTGTTTTGGGCTCAGAGCATTCACAGGAGCCCCCACAAAGGCCACAGTAAGAAGCTGGTTTCTAACAGCCGGGGCAAGTAGTGTCTACTGGGCACACGTTCAGAGACGGAAGGATGCTGTCATTCTTCTGACCTGACCACCGGTCCTTGTCTAGTCTGGCGCATTCACACTGGTTGTCGACTAGAGCCACTGGATGGCCTTGCTGGTGTTCTGGGAGGGGCTCCCTGCCCTGTTATATTTCCTCTGATTGGTCACTTAGCCAGTGGGGTTCCAACAGCATTCCCCRCCCCAGCATGCTGGGGCTCACTGCCCCTGTCACTTCAAAGCCCTCAAGCTGGTCTGAAAGAGCCYGCCTCCTCCAGCAAGGCCAAACAGGTGCCATGGCCCTCTGGGAAGTCCTAGGGTCCAGGCAGTTTGGATAGCTCTGCTCTGACTGCTGCTGCTCCGCTGGCTACAGCTCAGATGATGGCCGAGAGGCGTCTCCACAGATCCTCCCCTCATGGTAAAGGCCTGTGCCTCGCTCCCTCTCCTCTCCCAAGCYAATGCCGGTAACTCTGGGGATGACCCCTTCCAGTGCTCTGCAGAGAAGAAGGGCTGACCTCCATAGCAGYATGACCCTCCTGCTTGGGTCCTCTTCCTTCTGCTTGTGACTAGGAAGTACTAACCAGACCTCAGAGTCCTTTGCAGGAGGAACTGAGTTTTCTGATTCCTGGGTTTAACAGGCCTTGGCATCTTCGAGGGGCAGGACATAGGAGATAATGGTTCCCTGAGAATYGCTACATAGACAGCTCACCCARGGCTCACACAGAGCTCTCCTACCTCAGAAGCCGAGTGGCGTCCATGTCTGAACTTTGTGGGCACACATTCAGTGTGCTGCTTGCCTCCCCCATGTATCATGTGCACATCTCTACGGCAAGTACACTTGGCCCTGTACTGCCTACAAAGCCGTCTGTCAGTGCCTGCCTGGGCTGCGTCTTTGCTTCCCATGATACAGTGCAGGTTGTTTGTCTTTGGGACACGGTGTCCCTGTAGTCCGTTGCCACTTAGTGGTGGTGGTGGATGTTCTTGGTCTCTGGCGGCCTAGTGGGAGTTTGTGTAATTACCTCAACTATAACAGGAAGAAAGCCACGCCTCAGCAGTGACGTCATACGGGTGTCTGCACCTCAGGTGCAGGCTGTCCTGCAGCCGGAAGCCAGGCCTCGACTGAGAAGATGAGGTGGGAGGTGAGACCGCCCACCCCATCACTATCCCACCATGTCTCCCACTGCTGTAGCTTTTGGTCTGTGCTGTCTGGCGCTGTAAAGCCTTACAATTTACCTCAGTAGTGAGGTAAGTATTCCATATTGGGAAACTGAGGCTCTGAGAGAGACGGAAAAGCGGGCCAAGCACTCCAGGTAGTAAATGGGTGGTCTGCTTGGACTCTGGGGACCCAGCCCTCACATACTAGCTAGAACTCTGGAGTTGGTTCTGCCTGGGGTAGCAGCCATGTCTCTGTCTCTCAAGTCACAATGTGCATGTGCCTGCCTTCCCTGGCAGGAGAGCCTCACACAGGCTGACTGCTAAGACTAAGGCCATCCCCACATGTTTAGCTTCCCCACCACCTGGCTTCCAGTTGAGGTGCACAGGCGGAGAACAGGATGAGGTAAAGTTCCTGTCTGAAGCTGAACCCTGCAGAGCCACACACAAGCCTGACACATGAGAGGCCGCGCTGCCTATAGAAGGATTCGAGTCACCCCCAAGGCAATGATTTCCAAAGCCAGGCTTCATCTCGGGTTTTGTGTGCAGGCTGCTTGGCCACACACATAAGGAATGTTTGATGAGTGACTAAATGATTGGCCCTGGTAGCCAGCACCCATGGGACCCAGCAGCACACCCCAGCCTGTCCTGATGGAATAACCTACAAACTTCTGTTTGCTGTGTTGAGGCTCAGCAGCGAAGAGCCCTCTGCTCCTGCAGAGGGCCTGGATTCGGTTCCCAGCACCCACATGGCGGTTAACTGCCATCCACAACCTCAGTTCCAGGGCACCAGACCGTCCCAAGGCGCCAGACGGCACAGGGTGCACAGACAGGCATGCAGGCAAAACACACAGAATAAAATGAGTAAATCTTTAAAAAGGAAAGTTGGTGGTGTGTCAGTAGGGCTGTGGTGGTGTATGCCTTTAATCTCAGCACTCGCAGAGGTGGGTAGGTGGGTCTCTGTGAGTTCTAGGCCAGCTCGTTCCAGGGCAGCCAAGTCTATACAAAGAAACCCTGCCTCGAAAAGCCAAAAAAGGGGGCGAGGGAGTGTCAGCTCTACCTGTGACGTCAATGTGCCGTTTTATCTTCCCGGCCTCTGTTTCCCTCTTTAAAAACTGGACCTAAGACCTGCTATTCTCTAGTAAGTCGTTCCTGCCCTACTCTTCAGACACCCTGTGGTCCTGTGCACATCGCAAGCCAGTGGTCATGGGCACTGTGGGCTTCGGCAACAAGAAGCTATGCTGGGGAGTCCTGCGTGGCCAGCCTGTGGCCAATGGAAGGCATTATCCTGGGGCCTGCCAACCTCCACCCAACACCAAGATAGCTAGGGGACAATCCAGGAGGACTCAGCAGAAAGTGCCTGGTTCAGGCGTGGCTGGGAGACCCACAAGCACGTGGGTGGTGACGTCCCCTGTGTTCATCCCTACCCCCCATTCTAGGCAGTTCAGCATCTCCATCGACAGAAGAAACTGAGGCTCAACAATGCAAAGTCACTGGCCCAGGAAATGGCCCAGCAAGAAGTCTCCCAAACCACACACCCTGCCCAGTGTAGAAACTACCCTGTCCCTCCACCCCTACCCGACTCAGACTGGAAAGGGAATGAAAATAAGTCAAAGGAAAGAGCCCAAAGCAGGTTTATTCTTCCTTCAATAAATTTATCTGGAATATCTTAGAGTCAGGAGTTCTCGGCTTTTTCGCCCAAATGTCAGAAGTTATTGCAGTCGTGCCCCATGGATGAGAAGGTGGAAGAGAAACTTCTAGAAAGCTGCCTGTGCTCAGAGAAGGAATCTGTGTTGACATTCAGGGCTGCCTTGCAGAAGTGTCCAAGGCAGGGGCTGAGAACAAGAGAATGTAAGGGGCAAAAGGGGTAACCTGGGCTCTACGGCTGGAAGCAGCCCTATCTGAGCAGCAGTCAGGCCTCGAAGCCATGGCTGGCCCCACCAGCCCGTGCCTCATCCCCGTCGCAAAGCCTGCAGCTGGTGGGCCACCTTCTCCAGCTCTGCCTCGATGGCTGAGAGGCTCTCCAGCTCCTGGTCCTAGGAGGGAACAGACAGGGTCACTTAGGGCTGACCCGGTTAGAAGCGTCAATGGTACCGTGCGCCACACTGGCCCTGCTGTTTGTTAGCTGCTAGCCTCAGACAGGTGACTTTGCCTCTGAGCCCCAGAGGATTTGTCTACATCATGGGCACAGTGATGCCACCCAGTAATGCTAGGACACTCTGGAGACCACTATGTCAAAGGCCCCCATGGCCGATGATCCAGCCCCCATTTTGTTCTATGGGACTCTGGACCACCAGGAGCCTGCCTGTTCTTTCAGGATATGTAGTTCCCTTTTAGGACGTTTCCTCAGCCTGAATACCAGTGCTGGCTCTCACTTGAGGTGTTCTCTAAAGCCTCTGTACTTGTTGGGTCAAGGGTCAGAGCAGCATCACCATGGACCTGCCCATGGCTGGGCTCTGTCTGACCTTTGGCCCTGACCCCAGAGGACCCCACACTCTGGTCAGGGCAGACAGGGAAACGGGACACCCTCCTCTGAGCCTCTACAATGTCCTGTCAACACAATGGCCACAAAATGGCTGCCTTGGACTTAGGGGTTCTAGATCCCTTGACCTTAGAGCAGCCTCTGGAGTATGAGTTCTGTGTCGCTCAAGTTTCTAACAAGAGTCTCCCCCACCTCACCATGTCCATAACACCCAGGGCCCTCTCAGGTATTGACAGGACCCTGTTCCAAGTCAGAAGGCAGGGGCAGGACCTAAAGAGGGTCCTCTTCAGGCTGACTGGAAGAGCCTTGAAGTCAGGGCTGCGGAGAGATCAGGCTCCTGTGGAMGCCCAACTCCCCCGGAGCACGGGCTTAGCCAGGTCCCACCAGCTCAGGAGGCATCCTGCCCTGCCAAGAAGCCCAGTTCTCACCTCCCACGAGGTCACATCTCTGTGTCCCTATACCACCCTTGCAGCTGCCCAAGTGGCCCTGGGCACAGTAGGGTTTTGAAGGTCATGTTCTGATTATGATAATAATATTCCCATTTCACAAAGGGGAACAAGTGAGACCCAGAGAGGGGCAATGGCCTGCCCAAAGTCACGCAGCCAGGGCCCACTGGAACCCAAGTCTGCCAGCACCTCCAGGACTCCCTTCTGCTCGCCAAGATCCAGCTAGCCCTGCTTCTGCCATGCCATTGTGGCCTCTCTGTGAGTCTGAACCCAGGAGGAGGTACAGTTGAGTTCCCTGGGGACCAGGAGGACATGACCACCAACCAGACTGTCTTCCTCGGTCACCACTGGTCCCCCGGGGCCAGAGGCCTCCTGAGAGGCCCCAGGCACGTCCTGCCAAGCTCTCCATCCAAAGCACCATGCCTGACCCTATCATTCCCACATCTTGCTCACACGCCAGCAGAGACAATGTCCCCAACTCCATGTCCCTCGGACAGGTCTGAGGCCTCCAGCCCCAGCCATTTCCCACTGTTCACCTGGCCCAGCAACTCCGTAGAGCCCCTGCTATAAGCCAGTTGTCCCCCTATCCCAGGCTCATCTGAGCACCTCTCCAGGACCCAGCTCTGGGAACCACGTCACCTCAGTGGGAGAGGGGCTGCGGGGGTGGCTGCCCTTGCCCATACCAACCTCTGCTCTGCGGTTGGCGCTGCCCTCCTCTTCTTTCTTTTCCTCAAAGTCGCCTCGGGCCTCCACGCTGTCCTCTCTAGAAGACGGCCTCCAGCCCCGGCGGAGCTGAGGCCCAGGGTCCCTGAAGCCATAGGCCCGGGCCCGGAAGGAGAGCTTCATGGAGCGGTCAGGGTCATCCTCCGCCTCCAGCCGCTTCTCTGCTGTCAGCTCCTTGGCCAGCTGGTCCATCCTGCTCCATCGCTTGGCCTCCCATTCTCTGGACAGACGCTCCTCTTCCTCCTCCTCCTCCTCCTCCTGCTTATGTTCCAGCTCCTGGTCCTTCCCACCCGGGAAGAGACCTGGGGGGCTCCCTGCCATCGCCCCTTCCCCGTCCTCCTCCTGCTGAGAGTGCTCCGGCTCCCCCTTCCCTTCAGACGGCAGCGCTTCAGAAGACCCCGTCTTTCCACCTCCGTCCACTGCCCGAGACTCCGACTGACCTGGAGCAGGTGGCAGGAACAGGAAGTGAGGAAGGACTGCCACTTCCCCAGGCCCTGCCACTCCTCAAGGTCCTCTGTGCAGCCACCTCTAAGGCCAAGCTCACCAGGGAGGAGCATGGAGCAAGACCCTCCCAAGCTCTAAGGAGTTGGCAGAGTCCCTCACTGAAGCTCACCCTGTCGGCTCTCCACCCCCGAGCTCCGCCCCTAAGCTCCGCCCCTTAAGCTCCGCCCCTTAAGCTCCGCCCCTTAAGCTCCGCCCCTTAAGCTCCGCCCCTTAAGCTCCGCCCCTTAAGCTCCGCCCCTTAAGCTCCTCTTGCTCCCAGGTGTAGAAGAGTGATTGACACTTGGTTTCAGAGTCAGATAAACTGAGCTTCGAACCACACCTTGCCTTAAATTAGCTGTGTAGCCTTAGGCAAATTACATAACCTCGCTGAGTGCTCACTCTGGCTCCCCCAACAGTGGATGCTGCTCTTCTTTCAGGGTTATTATGAAGGTGGCATGAGGTCCCTACCCACCCATCTCCCAGACACATCAGTTGGGGTCTCTATCCCCGTACATACACACATACATACCATCATCTTTCTGGATCTCCTTGTAGCCAGCATGGAAGTGGGAATTGGATGCTGCAGTGGGGACTTCTTCGGGCCCAGCCTTCTCTCTAGCCACCGCCTCCTCTTCCTCCTCTTCCTCCTCCTCCTCTTCCTCTTTCTCCTCTTGCGTGGCTTTTCTGGCTTGCTGCTGGGCACTCGGGTCTCTCTCGCTGTCTTCCGTGGCCTGAGGGTCCACATGCTCCTGGCTGGGGAGGCTGGTTGGTGACTGGGTATTGGTGGCTGTGTCCTCCCCAGGGGACTGACTATTTCCCATCATAGAGGACTCCTGCTTGGGCTCTGGGAAGGCCTGAGGCCTAGGTCCCTCTGTGGTTCCCTCAAAGCCATCCTGTTGCCCCTTGTCAGAATCCTTTCTCTTCTCCACAGTGTCCCTGGAGGGGGCTTCTGCTGCCGCCTCTACAAACACAAATGGATAGAGTCAAGCAGAGGACCCAGATGCCCTTGGGGAGTCCTGAGGCCAGTTCAATGGTAGCCGCCTCCCTGCTCTGAAGAAGCAGCATGCCCTGGGGACCGCTGTCCTCCTTTCCAGCCCCCTCCCCTCCTAGCTGGCCACACTAACCTCCATGCTTGGCTTCAGGGCTCTGGTTCTCAAGCACTTCTGAGAGCTCATCCTCAAAGCTGCTGTGCTGCTGCTGCTGCTGCTGCTGCTGCCTCGGCGGTTGCTGGGCCCGCTCCTTGGCACCTGGCAGAAAGGGACACGGGACGGACCCATGTGGCCAAGCCCTGACAGAGCTGTCCACAATAGTGAAGGCCTCCCTCGAGGGTACAGGCTCTCAGCTATACCCATCAGCCCACACCACCCCTGACTCATCCCCCGTGGGCAATGAGAGAAAGTTCTACTTATACCTTAGAGAGTGATGAAGGCCCAAAAGGAACAGACAATTCTCCAGGGCAGCAGGAGCAGTAAGGAATCATCAGGACCCTACAGCACCCCTGGAGCCCTCATGGGTGCTCTTAATTTAAGGAGCCCCTGAAAGAGTGCCCGCTACCTCCGCCCAGGTTCCCTCAGGCTCTGTCGCGGACTTCTCTGTGTGGAACTGTGTATGGGGCTGAGAATACCTTGGAGAGCCAGGTCTTGAAGTTCCTTCAGCAAATTCTGGTGTCGGAGGATGGAGAGGATCCTGTCATCTGCAGGGAGAGAACATGGTGACTGGCGGCTTCCGGAGGACAGCCTCAGAAGGGATTAGTGTGGACATGTTCAGCCGAGTTCAAGCATTTATTCTGGAAACCGGGCATGAGGAGGCAAGCCCGGATCTTGGTAGGACGCTTTGGAAACTCCTCATTTCCAAGATGTCAGTCACCTTCCTACTGCAGCAGAAAGGTCACCTGCTGACTCTGTTCCCAGCCCCTGAGGAAGGGGCTGTGCACCGCAGGCTCCAGTGAGTGTGTAAATACTCCCTTTCCCACTTCTATGCCGCCTGTTCTGTCTACCTCCTGACATCCTTTCTTGTTTTCTACCTGTAACAGCACTATCACGAGCTAAACTGGACCATCAGCTTGGAAAGATGTGCTCTTTCTTAGCTCCACTTAACACGGCATTCATCCCAGATCCAGAATGGCTACTGGAGTACTGCCAGCAGGACTTCAAACACTGGGAATACAGAACCCTAGTCCACAGGGTACCCAGTCTGCACCCTGCTGTCCCAGCTCCTTCATTCTGCCCAGACTTCTAGTTAACTGCCATATGTCCCCTCTGAGAGTCTACAAACCTCAAGGTTCCAGGAGCTATGACTAGTTCATGTGTATTCCCCAGATTCTAGCACATACCAGGGCACTGGGGCAATGAGCCCTGGATGATTAATCTACCCACCACACCCTGGCCTCCCAATCCCTCCTCCAGCCTCTGACTCCTACCTCCTTGGAGGGTCTCCAGACACTCAGGGCTGACAGGCATGGGGCTGGGTTTGGACAGCGAGTCGGAGATGACTTCCAGGACACATTTCATCACCTGGGAGACAGCAAGGTGGGCTGTGGCTGGTACAAACATGGAACTCAGCCCCTGAGGTGCCAGGGCAACTTTCTCAGAAGGGCAGAAGAGCCTTTGTGTTGTCTGCAAGAGGCCGTGGGACCCAGCTCTGCTTCCTTAACAAGACCATAAAGCCATAGAGACAGACCGACCACACACACACACACACACACACACACACACACACACACACACAATGCTTACTGTGGGCCAATCAAATCACATGGGCATTCCAGCATGTGTCTCGAGGGAACCACTGCTGAGGGAGGGGTGGGAGCAGGTGCCTGACATCTTCTCACCGCAGGGCGGTGCTCCATGGGTCGGGTTGCCTCTGAGACCTAAAAGGACCTCTTGCAAAGGGCTGGGGTCCAGCAGATTCCACAGGGTCAGCTCCTCCAGGCTGCCCACTGAAGAACAGGAACCTACCTGGATTTGAACTTGCCAGAAACAGGTCCACCTCCCTTTCTGCGGCCACACTGTGTGGCTCCACATGGCCCCATGGGAAGAATCCCCTGGCTGGATGTGGATACTGAATAGTGACATCTGGATGTCTGGTTCAGACCAACAAGACACATCTCTGAATATGTTATCCAGGCAGGTGAGGTGCAGCAGGTTGCAAAGCACCATGGGTGATTTTTGAAGTTGGTGTTCACTGTTGTGTGGTACGCTAGCTTGTGTGACCTTGAGCAAGTGACTTAAGTCTCTCTGAGCCTTGGATTCCTCACATATAAAGCAGGGAAGAGAACGCCTACCCGACGGAAAGCACTCTGTGCAGCGTGAAGTGCCACACACACTCCGGGAGGGAATCACATCAGACCTGCTTCGACAGCCTGAGGCTGGGTGGAGACGCAGGAGGTGCCAGACATGCGTCAGGCAACACTGGCAGGGAGGGAAGGTGTGGGAGGCTGTGTCTATGGGATGCCGAGACATCCAATCCATGCTTCCAGGATAGCAAGCTGGCAAAGGCTGCCAGGGTATGTAGTCACAACAACGTCAAAGGGAGCACACAGGCCTTCCCCACCTGCCGGCACCCCAACCCCTGCTGCCAAACTGGCATTGGGAGTGGATCTGGCAAGTATCTCCTAGAAGCATGGACCCGTCTCCCCGACACTAGACTTTGCACAGAGCATACCTGGCAACTCCCAGCCTTTGAAGGCAGACACCAGGAGACAGGAGTTGGGAAGGGGCCTTCAGAATGCTCGGGTGCTGTGTATTGTGGTGCATATTTTTAATCCTAGCACTTGGGAGAGAGAAGCTGGTGAATTTCTCTGAGTTCGAGGCCAGCCTGGTCTATATAATCAGTTCCAGGACAGCCAGGGCTACATAGAGAGACCCTGTCTCAAATAAAGAAAGAAAGAATGAAAGAATGAAAGGAAGGAAGGAAGGGAGACAGAGAGAGAGAGAGAGAGAGAGAGAGAGAGAGAGAGATGAATTTTCCAAAGTAGCAGAGCTAGAATAAGTAGTGAAAACTTAAACACTGGCCTGTGTTCAGTTAACAACAAGTAAACAAGAAAATACAATTCAACAAGTAAACGGTGAGTTCCCTTTAACGTTATACTTTTTAAACTATGGCCTCTTGCAGAAGAAGCCAGCTCTCAGAACATGGAGAACAGAACTCTCCGATCCTCCGGTGGAAGAACAGCCCTGGTTCTGATGCGAACACGGTCCAAGCATCTGATGTGGCTTCTGGCTCACTGCCAGAGGAAGCCCCAGGCAGAGGGAGGGTTGGGGGAAGAGGAATGACAGAGAGAGGCCACAACCAAGCAGGCTGTGCACCTAGGGTGGGAGAAGCTATGGTCCTGGCTCAGACCAGTGTCCTGGGACCCGGGACCCGGGACCCAGCGGGTGAGACATGGGCCCCTTGGGAAGTCACTGTAGCTGGGCAGCAGGAGAAGCAAGAGATCTTTGATGTCTTCTTGGGCAAGCCATCCCCTGTGCTGGCTCAGCCGCTGCAGCGCTGCCTTTTGGCTCAATGCCAGACTCCGTCCTGCAGCTGCCCAAGGACTGGCCCTGAGGAGTCCACAGGGCACCCTCCCTCTCCCAGGGTACCCCAACATTCCTTCTTACCTTGGTGTCCCCTTTTGTCATGGGGCTATTCACAGGAAGGGCAAAGACTGGAGAGAGAGAGAGAGAGAGAGAGAGAGAGAGAGAGAGAGAGAGAGAGAGAGACTGAGTGAGCTTGAGATTGCTGATTGGGGCTATCTCTCTGCACCGAGGGAACCCCAGTCCTTCCCTATGGGAGGCTCAAGGGACCCACTCAACCAACACACCCCAATTGATCTCCACCCAAAACCCAAATAAGTTGGCATCAATGATTCTGCTACCCCTCCATGTTGCACCCCCCAGGGGGGCTCAGCTCAGAGGCTGCTCTGAAGAGCCTCAACCCTTCCCCATGGGAGTGCAGAGCTGAAATCGAGTTCAATGAAAACAAGCCCAGCCTTGTAGTGGGACTGAGGTTGGAACAGAGGCAGGCAAGCGGAGAAACCCCAGACGTGGCGGGAAAGAGCAGGGGTGAGGGAAGAGATCAAGGACAGACTGAAGGATGGAAGGACAGGAGAGGGGTTGGGGAGCCAGCGCCAGTCCCCTATCTCCCCCCAGTGACCTTGGTCGGCGTGGAGCCAGAGCTCCAGTGGGTGATGCACGGGGATGGGTGGGGGTGGGCTGCCCAGCGGGGTTGGGTCAGGCTCTATAGTTCCTCCGGGTGTGGTGGGGGACCCTAGGCCACATTATGGGTCTTGCGCCTGGACTCTAGCAGGAGACCTGGTGCTGTCCGAGGTGCTGAATCCTCCGGCGCCGCTAAGGACCTGGGGCAAGAGAAGGGATCGCGCTGCCGAACCCGGAGCCGCTCACCTTGCCCGGCGCACAGCAGAAGCGCCAGAATCGCGGCGGRGCGCATAGCGAACCGGACGGTGCGGAAAGAGTGGACGAGCTGCTGCAGGAGGATGGCGGGAGTGGGTCTGTGAACTGGCGACCAGAGCTCTGCACCAGCGGGAGCACTGCGGTAGCGGCGGTGATGGTGGTGGTGGCGGCGGCAGCGGCAGCAGCAGCAGCAGCGGTAAGGCTATGCCCACATTTATACACACGCACACGCACGCACACACCCAGGAAATTACGTCATGGGACCGCCCCCTGCGCCCTTTCCCCCTCCTTCGGGGCCCG
>BDUI01012252.1:14340-28460 GCA_002335545.1 Apodemus speciosus
AAAAAAAAAAAAAAAAAAAAAAAAAAAAAAAAAAAAAGGTATTTGATTCAGGAAACAATGTGATGTGACGCGTAGCCATCACCAAGAGCCCATGACTGCAGCCTGCTACTTGCTTATGCTTTGATGACAAACCACAGGCAGCCAAGGATGGTCCCATACAGCCAGGTGCCTATATACAGTTTCCTTCCGGACTCCGTCAGGAGCATGACGGCAGTCAGACTCCCCAAGATCAACACCGACGGCAAGGTCTTCTTGACACTTAGTCTGGAATGAACACTTTTCCCAGGAAACTTGTTTCTTCTTTCTGGATCTGGTGAATCGTAGAACTCTATGAGCATCCTACAGCCAGAATAAAAAACAACAGAATTGATAATTTCAGTTTTGGACATTTTGGTGTTGAAACAACAACAACAACAAAACAAAAACCATCTGCGAGGTATTGAGTACTTGCTGATCAAGTACAGCTCCTCAGAAACCCTGGATGAGGGCAGAGGTGTCAGACGGCAGGGCACTCAGTCCTCACAGTATGGACATGGTGTGACACCCTTACCACACGGGAAATGAAAAGCAAAGCACGGCGGGGTTTGACACATTTGATGAGGACGCTGGAGATTTTTAAGATGCGTTTATGTACTTTTACGTACATGGGTGTTTTGCTAGTGTGTATGATTGTATACCATGATTGTGTGTGGTGCCCACAGAGGCCAGAAGAGGGTGTCCGAGTCACTGAATATGAAGTTGATTTACAGAGCCACCGTGTGGGTGCTGGGAAAGGAACCTGAGCCCTCTGGAAGAGCGGCGAGTGCTGAGCCATGACGGCCCCAGCTCCATGTTCGTCTGTAACCCTTCCATCTGTCAGCGGGTATACCAACCTGACTCTCCATGCGTGGCCTTCCGGCTCCTCTCCTTCCTCCCATAGCTCTCACCCCAGAAGTCAATGAAAAGGGCTACGGCTGCATCTCAATGGTAGGATGCCTACCTACCGTGTGCGAGGCCATGGATCCAATAGCACAAAAATAAGCTCTCAAAGACGTGAAATCAGAGAAACTCTTCCAGCACAGTTATCCTCCAGAGMTGATTTGAGTAAGAAAGGCCCCCATAGGCTCACACACTGAATGCTTAGTCACTTGGGCATGGCGACTATTTGAGGAGGATGAGAAGGGGTGGCTTTGCTGGAGGACATGTGTTATAGGGGTAGAGATATGGGGTAGAGATGAGAGGCTTTGAGATTTCAAAAACCCATAATAGGCTCAATCTGTCTCTCTCTGCCTGTGGATCAGAATGTATCTCTCAACTACTTCTCCAACACCGTGTCTGCCTGAGTGCCCCCATCTCCTCACCATGATGATAATGGACTGACCCCTGAAGCTGTGGGAAGTACCCAAATAGATGCTTTCTCTTAGAAGAGCTGCTTTGGTCAAGGTGTCTCTTCATAGCAACGAACCAGTGACAAAGACACCTACCAGAAGGTCTTATTCCCATGAAATTATAAAAGCAGACGAGAAATAAAAAGCGTAGTTCATTCATTCTCTCTGATTTAAACATGTAAGATTCTAGCAGCAGGACTGGGCACAAAAGCACAGAAGAGTTTGTACTGCCTTGTGAGCCACTTCCATAGAGGTAACAACAGTGTGTGTTAACTGGCTGTAACGCAAATGGGTGGGCATTAAACACTGTCTGCTCTTCTTCTGAAAACATTTCCTATTAAGATACACAGGTCTTCTTACATTGTTCCCATCATCAGTGTAATCCTGAGCTGCCGGGTTGAAAAGTTATGTCAGGTACAAACACGTGACAACATGTGTTGTCATAAATCTAATTGAAGCTTCATTTTCAACCCACTGTACTTGCAATAATTTCTACTAACTCAAGGAATGACACAATTTCATCATGAAAACAGCAACTCCCTTCCTTCCCACAAGCACATGGGTGTTGTGCTCACCTCTGCTTCAGTCTCTAAGCCCACAGCCTTGGGCTTCCTGTGCAGCTGCAGAGCAAAGGCTCTTTTAAATCTTACCACAGCAGCCGACTGTGCAGAAAACACTGAAGGTAGCCACCATGACACGATTTTTACAGTGACTCATGAAAATGTACAATGTGAGCTCTGAGTTCACTCATACAGAGCGTTCTTGAAACAATACAGACTTTAGCTCCACGTTAGCTGCGCTGCCAACTTCGGGATGAAAGCAACCCTGCTTAATGTGTTAGAGTTGTCACTGTACAGCAATCAACAGCCAAACTGAAGTAGAATGTCAAATTGATATACAAGGGTAATGCACCATTAAACATGTTACAGATTAAGATGTATGGTCTTGTCAATGCAAATTTGATTAGTATCTCCTAAATAATGAAGATAAAAAACACCTCTTTCACACTGGTTATGATAGTCAAATTTAGTTGAACTGAATTATGGAGTTATTAAATTAAATTATTAAATTTAGTTTCTAAGTGATGGAGCTGTTGTCACTTACTTATCCTTTATCTCGAAACGCTCGTGAAGCCACTTTTTCATGTGTTCTTGTTCCCCTGGGACTTCCTTTCTGTCTATACGATCGAAGTGAATATGAAGTTTTGGGCACTGTTTGCAGAGAAACTCTAACAAAGAAGAAGAGTTCATGTCTTACTACTTCAGAATTCACGATTATATAAAGTAACTTACAATAAAAATGAAACATTAAGTAAGACCAAACAAATTGAAAACAATAAAAGCTATGAACGTATGATTTGCAGTATTAAGCTGAAACTAAACACTCATTAGCACACATGTCTAGTTAACCCCATGTTGGCCATCACTGACTTCTAACAGGTGACCCTGGAGAAGCAGCCATCTTCCTCTAGGTATGCAAACATCAATATGAAACCTCTCACTCTGTGTACTAACATAAAACTTCATTTTTAAAGTATTTAAAAGGTAAAATCTTTTACATTTTAGTGCTTTCCCTAGCTCACTGTCAAAGCCAATTCCATCCACAAGGTATGTAAGAGAACTGGCTGTTTCTGACCATCAGACTGCTTCATGTTCCTGAAGGTTAACATGCAAATAAAGATGAGCACTAGAGAAATACTCATGACAGAGGAGTGTGGGGTCAGGGAGTGAAAATGTCCTTAAACTCCAAGCCTTCATCACCCTGGAGTACAAACATTCCTTAGAACATGTCTTCTATCACGTTTTTCAGCGTGACAATATTCTTGGCCCCCTGGGGAGCAGAGTCTCACCTGAAATCTCTGGAGAGTATTTATTTACTCTCCAAGAACCTCGGAGTGTGGTAACGTTCATACTGGGAGTCTCCAAGAGTAAGTGTCCGACTTGGTCACCCTGGCCCCCCGCTTTGTTGCTGCTGGGGTTAAATTCGGGGCCTGGTGCACAGCAGCCAATAACTCTCACTGAGCTTCATCCCAGTTCCTGATTTCGAATCTTACTAGGTTGTTCAGCCTGGCCTTGTACTCAGGATCTTCTGCCTCTTCCTCCTTAGGACTGGGATTATAAGAGACCCCTTTTCTATCTGGCAAAACCCCACTGCTCTCTCTTCTCTGGCCCTCTCGTCTCTCTGAAATGAATCCTTTCACAGGGGCCAGGACCTTCCATCCCTCCTTTTTAACCTGTCCCCAGGTTCAGAAGTTGGGTCTGTGGCTACGGCTACCTGAGCTATCCCACTCAAAGCCCTCTCGTTACATGACAAAGGCCAGAGTTCTGAGTCCTTAAAATCTAGCACGTTGGGAAAAGGCAACATTTCTTCTTGTAAATAATGACAATGTCCTTCCCAAACATGCTCTAAAGAAGGTTCACAGCAAAAACAAAAACCATAAATGAGGGGCAGGAGGTTGGCGCCGTGTCTCGTGGAGCTGGAGGCCAGCTGGGTCTGCACAGCTTCAGCGGAGCCAGACAGAGCAAAACAAACAAACAAACAAACAAACAAACAAACACCTGTACCCAACACATGGAAATATGGACTTACCCGTCATGGATGGTGGGTTTGAGTATTTTCCTGACCCTCTCTCATTTCCTTCGTAAACSACKGTGACATCATAAATTGCATCTAAATGATTCTTCATAGAATCAAAAGCGACATGAGTGGCCTTTATTCTTGGTGTCAGCACGTGTTTTAATACTGCGAGGCCTAGAAAGCAGGTAGATTTGGTGTGGTCATAATCAGGAATACATTAAATTCAGTATCTAAATTATTTATCAACTACCACAAGTACATAGGAATGAAAGTTTAGAAAGTTAACCTCACACCTAGAATGCTCTCGTACATTCCCATCTCTACTTAGGTCAACCCCACTGAACATATATCCATTAAACAGCAGCGTGAATGAGACATCCTGCAGAAGCTGGGAGATGGGTCCTTGGGAGGCTTACGACCCACTGGGAGCCTTCTCTTTGGTAAGCTCTGGCAGGAAAGACCCTACAGAAAGGCAGCAGCAATTTGCTAAGCCTGCAGTCTTTCTTAGGACAGAATTCAGCGTCTCCTCCACTCTGTTGGTTTCTTCCTCTCAAGGACTCCAGCATGTACTTACAGTTTCACAGGAAGCACTAGGTCCTGCGATGTGCTATGAACAGTGACCAGGGAGAACTGGGTTTGAAGGCTGTACTGCCTCTCTCCAGGGAAAGTGGCTACATAAGGAAGAACAGCTACAGGATGGTGGGACTGTCTACAGAAGAATTTTTAAAATGCAGGGTGGTGTGGGAAAGAAAAACGATTCCCACAACCACATATCTGAGTTCAGTCCCCAGGGCAGAAGGAGTGTAATTTATTCACAAACTTGTATGAAATCTGAAAAGTCAACTGAGCTGGGAAAGTTTTCAGCCAGTTAAGTCATTTGCCACTAGAGGCCACCTTGCCTCGGGGCCTTTACACCACCCCCCCCCCCCCCCCCCCCCCCCCGCCCCCTCGTGAAGCTTCCAGGCTCCTCCATGTTACCTTAACCAGATTTGTTTTTGTTTTTTGTTTGGTTTTTTTTTCTGTTTTCTCTAGGATAGACCCAAGCTGACCTCAAATTTATTATTCTCCCACCTTAGATCCCAGGAGCTGGGATCATACCTTTGCATCACCACTTCTTGCTCAACCAGTATTTTTATGAGATTATTAGGACTAGAAGCTCAAAAAGCAGGTTAGATGTGGTGTCAACATATGAGGACTGTCTGTACCTATTCACACCTAGTCCACTAATGTCTGCTCACTATAACCACAGACACTACACTTATACCTAAGACCTAGCCCATTCGTGACTGCTCAGAAGGAGTTTCCATCCTCAGTCAGACGACAAGACCTCCTCTGGTCTTCACATGGAGTGAACATGGCCCTGACCAAGTCCTTGTCAGTTCTGAAGTATGATGTGGCATTAACTATCCTGAAACCTGAAGTCATCAGCTGACTGATTCTTCCTAGTGTATTTATATACTTCCTGGGTGTATACTTGAAGGACTTGTATGAAAATGATGACCACAATGAGCCTATATTTTATGGGATAATTTTAAAAACTAATGATTAAAAACAAGAAAAGTGTATCAAAAGGGAGACAAAACACACAAGCTACACGGTGAGCTCTGACCTTTGCAGAATGAGCAAATCCAATCTTCCTGGCCTTTCTACCTTTCAGCATTAGCCCAGCATCACTAAAAGACTTGCCTGCATTTACATATGTGCTACATATACATCCACATATGTGTATTCATGTCATACTCCAGGCTTTATACTGAGTGACTCCAAAAGTGTGCTCTCTTAGAACTATCATTTACTTACATTTTAACTCAGTTCTCAGCATGGGATATGTGCTGAAGCGAGCCGGTGAATCTAACCCCTCGGACACAGACTAATAAGAACATACCTAACTCTGTAGAAGATCAGACATTCTTTCATTTAGTTCTTACCAGAAATGCATATTCACTGGGAAGACTCTAAAAGAAACAAAGATCACTCTTCTTAAAAAGTATTTTTCTAGGGGGCTGGAGAGATGGCTCAGTGGTTAAGAGCAATGACTGTTCTTCCAGAGGTACTGAGTTCAATTCCCAGCAAACACATGGTGGCTCACAACCATCTGTAATAGGATCTGATGCCCTCTTCTGGTGTGCTTCAAGACAGTGACAGTGTACTCATATATATATAAAATAAATAAATAAATAAATATTTTTTTAAAAAAGTATTATTCTGAATACCGTCAAATCTTTACTTACCCCGCTGAGCAGCAAATGCCTGACTGGCTGAAAGGAGTTTTGTGTGTGTTGCTTTATACCTTGTTCCCTCTGGGAAAATCACAAGATACATCTGTGGGCATAAAGAAACTTTTACTTTGTGTGAGTCCATTGTTATTACCATCAGTTTAGCAATTCGAACTCTATTTTTGTTGAGGTAGCATTTCCTATGGTGAGAAAATGTAAACTCATTTAAAAATGACCTTCATTTTGAGCAGAGTAACCAAAATACAGAGATCCCATTAAGGCCGACCATAATATGGATTGTAATAAAATGTAGCTCTACATTTATGGTAAAGCCAATCTTTAATATTTTATAACTGTTTCTTAGAGCATGCTACTAGTCAGTAATTTAAAATCTGGGCACGACCATCCCCTCTGGTTCCAATAGTAAAACATGACATTTTACTTTTGCATTAAAATTTTATTCACACATAGTAAGCACACGTACTTGTGGAATCTGCTATATGTCTGCATGAACACAGAGTACACTTACAATATCCAAGCTCCAGTCTTCAACCATTATAGTCATGTATCCTGCAGTACTGAAGTTAACAGTGCATCTATTTTAAAAACTGATTACGAATTTAGTACTTGTGTTTCAAAAAGTTCACAATATTCCATTTTATAAAGTTCCCCTAGTATATTTTACATCATTTACTTTAAGCAACCCCATATTCATGATATAAACTAAGAATATAGCATCTGTAAACAAAATGAAGAACTGAGATATTTACTAAGTCAACAATAGATATAAGTTTTTATACTTAATTTCCTGGAAAGGTTAAAATGTTAATATTAAGGCCATGTAACAACAAAACTTGAGAACCAAGTGTTGTAAAAAAAAATTGATACTTTTTAATTGGTGGCCCAACTGACAAAATAAACTCATCAAGTAAACAGAACATAGAAAACAGGATAAGGATTCATGAGAAAGAACTATCCATTTACCCACACTCAAGTGATTCCCAATAGGATTATTCCTACACAGCTAGTATAAAATACTGTGCTTTTATGAACAAATTTGTGGGTATGAAACTCCCACGAAAGGAACCTACAGGAGAATACATATTAGTTTATGAATCAAACTCACAAATGCCATGATTCAGCTGCAGAGCTGGGATAACGTCCAAGAGCACCTCTGCAGTTCTGTTTTCAGCAACTCTGGTCTGGATTGAAACTGCTCCCCTGGGCCAGCATTACCAACAGTTGATCCCCAGCTGGTGGCATTATGTTAGGAGCTTGCAGAGTATTTAGAGTATGGGGATTCACTGAGTCACTGAGGGGGTGACCCTTGAGAATTACCATTTCCTGTCCCACCCAGATGAAAGCAAACAGTATCATCCTCTGGTGGCCTTGGCTATATCAGAATGCCACCCTTACATGAGGGAAGGTACCAACAAGGCATGGGCCAGAATAAATCCTTCTTTTCTCAAGTTGCTTCTTATTAGGAATTCAACCAGAGCTTCAGAGGAGTGGATAACACAGAAAGTTAGCAGTGCTGTTACTGCTCTGATAAACCTGGTCCCATGACCCTTAAGATGCTTCTGGATGGATGTGGAAGACTCTGGAGCTATTATGTAGAAACCCCTAATAACACTGCAGCCAGTGCTTGGCTGGCCACTCCAGTAGCAGCTTAGAAAATCAGGATGAGAGAAATGCAAACGGTAGGGCCAGGTTCATGATGTTTCAGCTGGGAGCTGCACTAGGAGACCATGCAGTGGTGGTGTTACATTCTAGAAAGAATGGCGGTACTACGACGACTACGACTACGACTACAACTACGACTACGACTACGACGACTACTACTACTACTACTACGACTACGACTACGACTACGACTACTACTACTACTACTACTACTACTACTACTATTAATTTCTTCCTCCTTTTTTTTGAGATAGGGTTTCTTTGTGTACCCCTAGTTGTACTGGAACTCAACTTGTAGACCAGGCTGGCTTGGAACTCAAAGAGTTCCATCTGTCTCTTCCTTCTGAGTACTGGGATTAAAGGCATGAGCCACCAATGCCTGGCCCATTTCTTGATAATATGGGTTAGGCTGAATTTAAAAGCTATGGATTATGTTTTTGTGAAGGAAATCTCAAGACAGAATAGTACGTAGATTCTGGCATGAATATTGCTCACCACTCTTGGTCAGATTTATGAGAAAGAACAGAATCCTGGGGGAAATGTGTGGCTTGGAAATGAAGGGAATATGAGCAGGTTTAAAGTTGTAGAAAAGGGAGGTATGAAGAAAGCAGGCACTATACAAGAGCCCAATGCTGGTACAGAAAAGCATCCTCAGACTCTGTATTGAGACAAAAGATGCCCTTGGGGCAAAAGATCCCCCCCCCCCAAATCCATGAAAGAGTCCAGTGTATTAAAAAAAAATTATCTGAGAAGAGAGTGCTTGAACTGAGAAAGCCTTAGCAGGGATTACCTCTTCAAAAGCAATCACCTAGAAAAGTATTTTTTGAAGTTAAATTTCAAAAAGGGGTTCAGAGGCCATGGCCAGTATAGTCCAAGGGGTCCAGGCTGTGTCTTGAAATAGCATCACACCTCAGCAGCACCATCAGGTTGGTACTGGTGTGCAGGTGTGCCAGACATTAACAGTAAAATAACGGAGTAATCAAGACCGGGATAAACGGCCTTTTATCAAGACTCCAGGAAGCCAGTGAGACAAATATGTAACAGGGTTCCATTCTCTGCATAGAGCTTCTGAGTGGGCTGTATGTGGAACTATCAAGGAGAAGCACAAAGTTGTAATGGAAACTCCGAAAATATGGATATTGACAAAGAAGAGCTGCAGGCACTCAATAGAGCCAGAGTAAGAAGAGACACTGAATGTGCACTGTAGCTAGCACAGCTGGAGAGGTGTAGTGGGTCTAACCATGCCCAACAGAACAAGCCCATGCTGGCAGACACGGAACTCTAGGATTAGGTGCTAACACAGTCTTGCTTTGATCAGCTCCTTCCTTCTGTTCCCAATTCCTTCGTTGGAATGACAATGTGTATTCTGTGCTATTGTATACTGAAGCACRTTTTGTTTTTTTATTTTATTTTATTTCATTTTATTTTATTTTATTTTATAGGAACTTATAAATGAGAATCGGCCTTGAGTCTTAGCAGACTTTGAAGTTTTGAAGTGTTGGAACTATAAGACCATCAGACTGAAGTTGGGCTAGATGCATTGCATTATAAGATGGCTATGAACATACAGGACTAGAGATAAATTATGTCTGTTAGGTTGTAAAATATCCGCCACAGGCACAGGAGTTTGAACATTTGGTTCCCAGATGGCAGGTGCTAGTTTGGGAACTGTGAAACCTTTAAGACATGGGACGTCACTGGAAGACAACTCCGTGGGATGGGTCCTGAGGTTTATCAACTATCCCAGCTTCCTGCCCTGTTGCCAGATCCATAGAGATCTGAGCTGGCAGCCTGTGTCCTCGCTGCCACAGCTGCGCTGCTCTGCCGTCTTAGTCATGGTGCCCTCGAACCACAGATCAGGGTAAAGGCTTCTTCCTTTAAGGTGCTTCCTGTCAGGTATTTGGTAATACCACTGAGAAAAGTAATACAGCACCCATGCAAATATATTTGTTTATTTCTTTTCTCATCTAGAGAAGACGTCTTAGAATCCATTATCACTGTCAGATTTGTTGTTGTTTTAGAAAGAAGTGTTTATTTACACTTAGAATCCCAGGAGGAAAGGAGCCCATCACGATAGGGAATTGTGGAAGCAGACAGGAGACATGGCATCAGGAGGAGTGAGAGCTCATGCCTCAAATTTTGAGTAGACAGTAGAGTTTGAACTAGGAATTGTGTGGGGCCTTTAAATCTCAAAGCCCTTCCCCAGTTATACAGTCTTTCCAGCAAGGTCATACTTCCTAAACTGATCTAATCAGTATGACTACATGGTCACCAAGTTCCCAAGCATCTGATCGTCAAGTAGAGACTGACTTCCAAACCACCACACATGTTCCTGTGATGGCACTAGGCGTGTAGACCTCTTTTGTTTTTTGTATCTGATACACATGAAGGAAGCTGGGAAAGCCCAGCTTTGTGCATGGAGGGTGGAGCCCGAGCACTGGCTATGGCATGGGTGGGATGAAGTCATGTGGACAATGGGAACTGGTGCAGGATGTGCATCCCGGTCTAGTCCTCAAGGTTACGGTATTCTGGACAGGGCAGAGTCTGGCATGCAGGCTAGAACTGTTGACTTAGAATGGGTGATGATGTGGATACATCAGTCTGAATCCAGGTGTAAGATTTATGACTGACTGGCATGGGTAGAGCTGACTGGGCTACACAGAGTGGAGTTGGTGAGTATATTAACTTCTCAGCTAAGTATGAGAGCAAGCAAGGGCTCTCATAGGTGTGCTATGAGTTATCAGGGTGAACCTCCCTACTGTAAGGGGAAGTGACCCAGAGGCACGTGAGCACATGTTCCTACGGCACTGGCGAAGGTGTAAGAAGATGTAGGAATGCGACCAGTGGCCCTTTCTTCCGAGGAACACTCAGGCCTTTGTGGATGGGAAGAGTCCTCAGATGAGCAGTATCTGCTGTGTTTGGAAAAGGACTCAGTTTTGAAGGACAGAATGATGTAGGGGAAGAACCCAGGTCACTCAGCTAGGGATAAGGTCAACTGAGTCTGCTCGCAGGAGTAAGGTTAACAGTACAGCCAGGACTTCGTAGCTTATGGCGGCATGCGTAAGTGGCATGCTGTGGTTGTTTAGCTTGTGGTTTCTGTGAGACACCTAACAGTGGAAGTAGAGGTGAAATAACAGGCTTCTAAGAGATAACAACGAAATATAACAAACTAAAAGAACAAATTATTCACTCAGTGTTCATTTAGGAAATCATCTTGAATTCTATTACTTGTGTTAGGTACTTTACACAGTTACCAGGCTGTATACAGCTCTCCCTTTCATAATCTTTGTAGACATTGGACAAATAATAAAGTGTGCAATGACATTATGGTGTCTGTAAAGAAAAAGAGCGTGAGAGTCTAAAGGACTGTTAGCAAGAGTGTACTTACAGTGGCTTGCAGGGTAAGACTTAAAGAACAGTACAAGGATGAGTAATTTCCCTCAAAGATGAGGAACACAAAAAATCCAGCACAAATTTGGGGTCTTGTGTATAGCCAAGTAGAGTCTGAAATTCTCACACTGCTGCCTTTGTCTCTGAGTGCTAGTAATGCAGGAATATGCCACTATTAACAAGACGATATTCAATTTTTAAAAGAAATGAATTATTATACAGAAAGTTATATTAAAAGCTAAAAAGTTAAATACAATTTGGCAGATAAAGTCATAAGTATTTTATATTTTTATGACCATTAGTCCATATTGTAGGTGAATAACAAGACATCAGATTCAGAAAATAAAAAGACACTAGAGAGAATACAGAAGAGCAGCTATGCATACTACCCGAAAGGCTGTAAAGACTGTCCCTTCCCCTCATATGCCTTGAGGCCTTGAGTAAACTCTTATCTCTCCAGAAAGTGAAAACTAGAATGTAGCAGGACCTCATAAAAACATCACAAAAACCAAAGGTGATGAATACACAATCTAAATACAGTGCCCAGCACAAAACAACACTGAAGCCTGCTGCTGTCTCTGCTCTGGTACTTGGTCAGAAGCACAGGCTGGGGCTCTGGTCACCATCACCTGGTGTGCAGCTTTCCTGGCGCTCAGTCTTGAAGGCCATACTCCTCTCAGGCCAGAGCACTAAAGAGGTCTCCAAGCTCCGGTTCTGACGACTGCCACACTTGGCCAGGAGTCAAGGGTTTTATTATATTTTTATTTTAGTTTAGTTAATTTTTGTAGATTTTAAAAATTTTACATGTATGAATATTTTGTCTGCATATATGTATGTACACTATGTGAATGTCTGGTGCCTGCAGCGGTAAGAAAAGCATTGGATTCCCTGGAACTGGAGTTATAGATGGTTGTGAGCCATCATGTGGCTGCTATGAACTGAACCCAGGTCCCCTGTAAAAGCAACAAGTGCTCTTGACCACTGAGTGGTCTCTCCAGCTCCAGGGGTGAAGATTTTAAAATAAAACTTTTGTAAGGTGGGCTATATATGCTAACTAATATTATTTTCAAACTGAAGGCATAAATTTTGTGTTTATCTTCTTTATCTGTCATGGACATGAGGCAGGCAGTCACAGACTAGAAAGAGATTAAGCCTGAAGTGCCAGGCAAGAAAAGAACAACAGCCAGGGAGCAGCCTGACGTTTCTGGACTATTCTCACACAAGACCCCCGCTTGAGGACAGGAGGAATGAGAACCGCTGAGGACAGCTGGCGAGCTGCCCCACACAGACGCGGTTGGCTAGGTTCCGCTTTCTGACACATGTCTGTAGTCACTGCCTTATCTGCTGAATCCTTACCGGAAAAGCCAGAGTCTCATTCCTTCTATGATTATCTTCTCCATAATTTCTAAAATATGTATTCAAGACACAAAATATCATTTTAAAGAGACACTTCTGTCTCTGATGGAAATATGGCCACCTGTTTTGAACTGCATACATTAGTTTACTCTGTCCGAGCCTCGGTCTCTTATTTCAGAGTGAGAGGTTGTTTAAGGACTAGAGCAAATAAGTGAGCACACCAGGCGGCAGCATGCACGCTCTGAGAGGTTCCTTCTCTTCTAGTGTGACTAGAAGACACAAAGACAGGGCAGACTGTGAAGACAAGACAAGGCCAGCATCCATGTAAAACTGAAGCTGTTTGTTTGCTTCATAGATACAACCCCACAGCAGAAAACACAAGAAACCTTACAGCAAGCACCTCTGGCTGGGCTGACTGGAAAGTTGGAGGTAAGAGGGGTACATAAATCTACACCTTAACATTTTACTTTTTCAAAAAGTACAATTCTGTCTTCTGAAGATGTTTTTTTAAAGAAAAGTCTACTAAACTGTATTCCTTTTCAAGCTAAGGCCCGCCCTCTCCAGTGGCGCGCTTCTCTCTGGGGTAGGCTGTAAACGAGCCTCTGCTCATCTCATTATAACCCAGTCCCACCATCTCCGAAGTAGGTGCAGCTTCCCACTCTACAAAGTCCTGGGACACACTTAGAAGTAAACAACCGTGCCAGCCAATGCGCGGCCCGGTAAGAGGAGGCATGAGAGAAGGGGGAAGAGAAGCAGAGAGAGAAAGACAAGAACTCCCCAAGTCCTCACCACAGTCATGCCAGTCTGTATGGGAAGGGCCCCAGGAGAGGCAGCTGGCGGCAATTAGCACTCTTGAAATAGAAGATCTGAATTCTTTTTTCCCCCTTTACAGAAAAAAGTTCTGTAAAATACTGACACTGAATGATTCTTCATTAGGAGACCCTTTGCTTTGGGGTTTTTTGTTTTGTTTTGTTTTGTTTTGTTTTGTTTTTTGGTTGGTTGGTTCTTTTTGCTGTTGTTGTTTCTGTTCCCCATCCCCCCCACCCCAAACTCACTCTGTAGACCAGGCTGGCCTCGAACTCAGAAATCCGCTTGCCTGTCTCCCAAGTGCTGGGATTAAAGGCGTGCGCCACCACTACCCAGCTGTTTTATTTGTTTTGAAAAAAAAATTAATTTCTATAATAAAAATTCAAATTTACATAGAACGAAAGCAATTACTTCTGCTAGACTAACTCTTTGGGGCTTCAGTGTCAGGCCACCAGTGAGCTCCATTCTCTACACACTAAGACACCCTTGCTCCTCCTGAGTCAATCCTGACAGTCACTAGGGTGAAACCTTACAATTATCTGCAGCAATCTTACCTCATGGCCACGAGGACAGTTTATCTCAACAAAACCCTGAACCAGTATCATCATTCCACATGGGGTAATACATTTTCAAAATGACTTAAGAGTTTAATTTCGCCGGGCGGTGGTGGCGCACACCTGTAATCCCAGCACTTGGGAGGCAGAGGCAGGCGGATTTCTGAGTT
>BDUI01012255.1:22062-34771 GCA_002335545.1 Apodemus speciosus
GAGACTGTAACCAACCTTTCATTATGAATACAATGTTTAGAGATGGGGCTTTATAGGAGATCATATGGCATAAATAAAGTCATAGGAATGGGCTCCTCACCATGTAGGTATCCTTACAAGAAGAGAAACATATGTTAGACACAAATATCTTTCTGTAAGTACACTCTAAGAAATGACTATATGAGAACATAGTGAGAAGAAAAAATCCCAGTATAAACCCTACAGGACAGGACCATGAGACRCTTTCGTACTTCTTGATGGGAAAAGGAGTCAAATAGTTTCTGAACACACGCTAACCCAATCATGGAGTTCTAGCACATAGAACTGTGAGAAGGTCAGTATTTATCTGAACCACCCAACCTGTAGTATTTGGTAAGGCATCAGAATCACTAATACARTATGCTTTAAAAGTAGTAGTGTCTTATGTTAAAGTTTCCAAAGGATTAAGTCACCAACTAGTACTGCATTAAACTATGGTCCTATAACTGTAACTTCAGCTATGGCAATGCTTAAAGCCTCCCCGCTCTGGGAAATGGTGAATGTGGCCCTGGCAAGAGGGGATTTTGCATGATGGATAGCCCTGGRCTCTTGACTGAAGAGGAGCAAGCCATTTCATCGGGTTAATGTGGCTGTGTGTATATATATGTATATATATGATATGCATATATATGGTATATTCAGAATGATAGTGCAGGGGAAAATATCTTGTGATTCATTGCTTATTTATATTTAAAATGTATATCAAAATGCAGTTGTTTTTCTGACTTTCARTTCTACTAATTAGTAGTTTTTGAAAAGYGCAACAAAGGAGATTCTGTTAGTCAAAAGTATCTCAGGACCGTGTCCACACTCAGAGTGCTGTGCATGTTTGTRGAAGCTCTTCTCAGACAAATGGGAACCGTATGCAAATGTTTACATGACACACCTGCTAAGACTCACTTACTCAAGGATTTTTGTAAGTTTCGTTCACCCGGCTACTAAACCAAGCCTATAGGGAACATTCTTGGACTTTATTCATGACAAAGATATTAGATAAACTAGATAGGATCTTTTGAATTGATTGCGTAACTATTTCAGGTGATGAATTGCTATGGATAGCTTAAGCAAATGCATACATCTGTTGAAAATTTATGTTGAATTATGAGAATTAAAAATAATCTTGCAGACCAGGTTTCAAGTAAAGAGGAAGAAGACACAGCCATGTTGCTCTTAGGAGAGTGTTAGAAATCTTTCTCCAGTCTCCCTACAGAGATTAATGAACTAAACCTGCCTTTCTATCTCCATGCATGAGTCTCTAAGTCCCTTACCCACACACCTTATGTATACATGGATGGAAGGAGGAGAGAATTGATATTAGAATCATCAGGAACCATGGGAACTCTGCAGTTGATGGACAGTTCTTGATTAAGAGCTCTACTGTGATAATGCATAAATAAGGGGAAATGTGTGCTCCGCATTGAGCTGTGCATTGTGAGTAAAGCAAATACCTCTGGAGTAGCTCCCAGGGAAGATTTATCAACTACACTGTTTTTAATCTTCATAACTGGAAAGTTTCAAATGTAGTCAGACTTTGAAATATAATTCTGTGGAATTGTTTAAATATCATGTGGATGTCAAGATATTCAAATTAAATTACTTGTAACTTTAAAGATATACAGATGCAGAGAATTCAGCAACTGTACTTGTGTTCAAGTAGACACTGGGTGTTCATCAAGGATGCTTAGATGGTACTCTTTTTTAAAAAAAATGGTACAGGACAATTGAATAACCTCACAAAAAGAATGGATACAGAACCTAGTTTACTTATACATTATAAAATGCAGCTTAACTCAAAATGGAACATAGGTCTAACTGTACATAAAAACTATCAAACAGATAAAACATAGTTGTAAACTTTAATGTCTTTACATCCATCAATATATTCTTAGATATGATATCAAAAAAAAAAAAAAGAAACAAGGGAAGAATGTCGAATTGGAATTTGCTGAAAGTAAAACTTTTGTGTTTGAAGAAACAACAAAAAATGAAGCAGTAGTCCACAGAACTGGAGAAAATGGATATTTCACAAGATAATTGTATCTAGACTTTAAAAATATCATCTGCAATTCAAATGAAAATTACCCGTGTAACAAATAAGCAAAATGTCTGAATTTGTGCTCTGTAAAGAAGAAACTCAGTGACACACTAATTACACTGGAAACTTGGTTATTCATCAGTTTATAAATTATTTTGATGTCTCTATATCATTGATGTTTATTTGACAAGAAATGATAAATATTGATGCATGATATAAGCGAAAGAAGTAAGTCTCAACTGTTATATCTTGTACTATTCCCTAAGTGGCTAGYTCTCAGAATAGTCAGGTTMACAGAGACAGACAGCACAGTAGTGGTAGCTAGACTCTTGGGTGATGCGGGAGTGAGGGGTCGCCATTAATGAGCACAAGGATTCGGCAAACGTGATGGGAATGCTTTGAAATTAAATAACAGTAATGCTTGCAACTCTGAATTTCTCCTGAACTATTTGCTTATAACACTCTAAAAGGATGAACTGCTATGGTATGTGAATTGTGAATTATGCATCAACAAGTTGTTACTGAGTGCAAAAACATGACACRGAGTAAGCCTAGGATGTAATGCTGKTGGAGTTACTCAATTGGAGGGAAGCACCACTGATCTTGATGTGTTTCAAGAGTGAGTWTGGTTTTCTGGCATTTGAGTTATTTGGCCTTTGCTGGCTGCAAGCTTTGGGTGCYGTTTATGGAAGATTAAGATTTTTCTTCATGTTCCGGAGTAATGACCTGAAGAAGAAAATGAAAAGTACTATTTAACGAGTGGCTGGTTATGGTTTAAACATTTGAGTGCTTGTGTGTTAGAAGAGACAGTCAAAGCACTAGGATGAATTTTCATTACATAAAACCCTCTTCTGTATAGAGCCGCCATTTTCACCTCTGCTCATGCAATTGCCAGAGACAGAGCGAACCTTCTCTATTTTTATCTTGAATTCCCATAGCCTTTCAACAGAGAAGTCAGTATATGAATCTGAGATGAGTGGAGAGTCGTTAACTTTATGTTAAGAAAAACTTTATTCACATAGGTTGATTAACTTTCAAAGCTCTGGTATCTAGTAATCYATTTGCTATTTAGTCACTTAAAAGCACCAATAATAAATACACTGAAACGTTTGTCTGTTTAAAACTGGAAATAATCTCTAAGTAGTAAAGAGTATTTGCAAACCATGCTATGTTTCAATCTGTATCTTTCTTAGGAAACCTCAAAGGTAATTTTATTGTGGAATCAAACTGTAACACTGTAGTGTTTTACTTGGCAAATTAGCATCAATGTATATTCAATACAAATGAGCATACATTTATTTGTTGAGAAGTTTGCTTTCTATTTTCATACCCCCTTCTCCTTTTAGGGAAATTGCATGTATTTTTTCTTAGTATTCAAAATATAAAACAAATGAGGCAGGGTGTAAGGATATATTGATATCTTAATGCAATTTGTAATATATACCCTTAGTTTATCCTAGATTGGATGGAGTGGCGACTAGAACATTTCCCTCTAGAAAATTAAAAAAAAAATCAAGAGATTTTAGAAGATAACACATATGATGATTAAAAAAGCACCTTCTTATGAAAATTTTGGTCTATAAATTTTGATATAAATACACTTTTAAATGTTATATATTTTATTAGCATATCAGTTACACATATTGTTGGGATGAGTTTGATGTTTTCATGTGGTCTGTCTCACTTAGGGTCTCTTTGGCTGTGATAAAACATCAGGACCAAATAAATGAAATTCAGGGAGCAAAGGATTAATTTCACCTTACAACTATCAGGTCACACTCCATCTTGGAGGGAAGGCAGGGCAGGAACCTAAAAACAGGAACCAAAGCAGAAACAAGGTGAAACATTGCTCCCTAGATTGCTCTCCATGGTTTGTTCAGTCTCCTTTCTTACAGCACCTAAGACCCCCAGCCTAGGGGTGGCACTGCCCACAGTGGCCCAGGCCCCTCCCACATCAGTTCCTGACCAAAAAAAAAAAATGGTCCATATTCTCCCAGATACTAAACCACCAACCAAAGAGTATACATGGCCTGGACTTGGCCCCCGTCACATATGTAGCAGATGTGCAGCTTGGTCTTCATGCAGGTCCTCCAACAACTGGAGTGGGAGTGGGGCTGGGGCTAGGGCTGTCCCTGACCCTGGTGCCAGTCTGTGGATCCTGTTCCCATAATTCCGCTGCCTTGTCTGGCCTCTGTGGAAGAGGATGTGCCTAGTCCTAAGAGACTTAATGTACCAGGGTGGGTTGGTACCCAAGGCAGGAGCCTCCCCCTTCTCAGAGGAGACAGGAAGGAGAAATGGAGAAAAAGAGCTGTGTGAATACGGGACTTGGAGGAGGGGGGCCTGCGATCAGGATATGAAGGGAATAAATAAATTAATTAACGGGAAAATAACTTTTGGAAGTGAAAACATACATATATAATATATGTAGATGTACACATGAATATATATGCATTCTTGTGTACTAGAAAATGATCGTCTCTGGAAATAAATACCATTTTAAATAAAAATTAAAATAGAAGATGACCCCATAAAGTTGTACACAGGCAAGCCAGCATGTAGGAAACATCTTTTCATTTGAAGTTTCCTCTTCCCAAATATGTTTAGGTTTGTGAGAACTTGAAAAGCGACAACTAGCACAGCTGCACATGATTGTTTATGTAAAATTACAGCCCTGCTACCACCTTCTCTCCCTCTCACAAGCGCCCATCTCACCAATCAATGTCCCGTTGGGTGTAGCTCTGTTTTCAGGTGATAGAGAACACGTGGCCCATGTCTTCCTGTGTTGCCCCTCTTTCTATCTGGGCGTCTTAGGTAACAGGATTTCATCTTTCTCTCTGGGTGAATCTTATTCTCTCCCTTCTCATGTCTCTGTGCTATTGATCCATTTATCTGTTGCTAGGCTTTTGGGCAGATTGCAACTCTTTTGTATCTTAGTTGCTCGGAATGGCGTCAAAACAAACTGCGGCACAGATGTGTCCATCTTGAATGTTCATTTAGCTTCCTTTGAATGCATACCCATGAGGAGCACAGCTGGGCTTTAATTATTTTCCCCTTTGATACATTTATTTATTTTAATGCATTGTTTCACTTTTGGACAACATATTTTCTTATCTTTTTTGTCTCTTCATGTTTCTCCTTTTTCTTTTTTAAAGATGATTTTTCAAACCAAGTGCTTTCATTGAGTTTGTTGTTTGACATTCTCCATACATGTACGTAGTATATTCTGATTACTTTATCTCCCTTCTCTTTCCGATCTCATTCCTTTCCCTTAGCATCCCATCTGCCTCATCTGTATAATCCGTCTTTCCAGATGTATGACCTTTGGCTTCGTTTTGTGACCCATTTAATCACGGTATCGGTGTGACCATTAACTTGGACTTATTTTTGGGTGCCCGGAAGAGTACAGAGCTGAAGGCAGGCTTGTCCCTGTCTCTGAAATCAGCTGTAGGGGGGAAGGTCAGCAGTGATGTCGGGGCTCTCTGAGTCCCTCCTCCTTTCATGCCTCACTTTCGATGGCCCGATTCTCCACAGACCCCAAGCTTTTGAGGCTCTTCCATGTCCTATATACTGGATTTACTAATTTACACGTTTTCTAGGAGCGTATAGTGTTTTCTGAGGTCCATTTGTTACATCCTTACCATCACTTTTCTTTATTAAAAATTGGCTGTCGAGGTTGAAATGAAACATTATCTGGTTTTAGGGTCTTGATTTGTATTTACTTCCCTGATGGCTAATGCACTTAGATACTTTTCATGTCTTTGTTGGTCACTTACATTTCTTGTAAGAAAAGGGTTCTGACCAGATAAATTGATTTACTGTAAACTTGATTGTTTATTTTTTTATATTTAGGTTTTTTAAAAAGTTGTTCACAGGTTATAGATATATATATATTTTTGAATTGTTTTATTTATTTACATGTATATAAATGTAAATGTTGTCTGCCTTCATGGTATCCCCTCCAAGAGTTCTTCACCCCTTTCGTCCTGCCACACCCCATCCCTCTTGCCTGGGGCATCAAGTGTCTACAGGATTAGGCACTTCCTCTCCCACTGAGGCCAGACAAGGCAGTCCTCTGCTACAATGTGCGCAGGGCCACAGACCAACCCATGTATGTTCTTTGGTTGGTAGCTGAGTCTCTGGGAGCTCCCAGGGGTCTGGTTGCTAGATGCTGTTAGGTCCTATGAAGTGAGTATCTAGCAAAGTTTTCCTCTCATTTCTCAACGTGTATCTTTTGTTTTTTGTTTGAAGCTGTTAGGTTTGATGTAGTCCTGCTTAACTTGTCACACTTTAGCAACTTCTAGACATGAATTTCCTTTCTAATGTTTGCAAGAATTCTTTCTATACGTTCTGTAGGTCAGAGTTCCGTATCTTCTATTGCCATCTCTCATCTACAGTCTATTTTTATACAGAGTAAGTGGAGTTGGTTTGAGCCGGCTTTGTGTGGCCGATTCTCTTTTCCTGTCCCATTTACTGAAGAGGCTTCCATTGTATATTTCTGGCAGCCTTTTAAAAGAATCTGTTGGCTGTAGATGCATGGGATTATTTTTGCAATCTATCCCATTGGTCAGTGTGTCTGATTTTATGCCAATGCTGTATTGTTCTGGCTGTTAATAGCTGTGTCACATGTCTTGAAATCATGTGTTGTGGTTTCTCCATGTTTGTTCTCTTTCTCCCAATTGCATTGTTTATTTGTGACAATTTGTGCATCCTTGTGGATGTTAGGATTGTTTTCTAGTTCAATGAAGAAAGTAATTGGTGTTTTGGTGAGATTAGGATTGAGTTTGTGAATAGTTTGGGTGGTATGGACACATTATCTGTAATATGTTAGTAGTGCCTTCTCTCAGTAGCTGGACATCACAGGATCTTCCATCACACAGTGTCTTTGAATTCTGCTGTCAGTGTTTAAAATTTTCTGTTATATAAGTTTTTCAGTTTCTTAGTCGAAATTCTATTTCAACAAATTCATCACAATTTCTATGATCAGATATACTTTACATTTTTTTCTTCGTCTCTTCTTATGCTTTTTGTTTTTTTTCTCTTGTCTACTTTCTTGGTTAAATTCTGCTCTATTAAATAAAAAAGGGCAGGGCAAAACCTTTGCTTTGTTCTTTGTTTTATAGAGGAAGTACTTTGAATTTTTTTCCATTCAGGATGGTGATGATGTTGTCTTTGAGTTTTTCATATATAGCTTTTATTATATTAAGTTATAATCCTGTTATGCCTAATTTGTTCAGGGATCTTATTATGAAAGAATACTGAGTTTTTTATTAGATATTTTCTTTATTTACATTTCAAATGCTATCCCTTTTTCCTGATTTCCCCTCCAAAATTCCCCTAACCCATCTCCCTCTCCCTGCTCACCAACCCACCCACTCCTGCTTCCTTGTCCTKGTATTCCCCTATACTGGGGCACTGAACTTTCTCAAGACCAAGGGTGTCTCCTCCCTTTGATGTCCAAAAAGGCCATCCTCTGCTGCATATGCAGCTGGAGCCATGGGTCCCTCCATGTATACTCTTTGGTTGGTGGTTTAGTCCCTGGGAACTCTGGGGGTACTGGTTGGTTCATATTGTTGTTCCTCCTATGGGGCTGCAAACCCTTTCAGCTCCTTGGCTCCTTTCTCTAGATCCTCCATTGGCGACCCTGTGCTCAGTTCAATGGTTGGCTGAGAGCAACCTCCTCTGTATTTGTCAGACACTGGCAGTGCCTCTCAGGAGATAGCCATTATCAAGAATACTGAGTATTATACAATACTTTTCNATATATATATTTTTGAATTGTTTTATTTATTTACATGTATATAAATGTAAATGTTGTCTGCCTTCATGGTATCCCCTCCAAGAGTTCTTCACCCCTTTCGTCCTGCCACACCCCATCCCTCTTGCCTGGGGCATCAAGTGTCTACAGGATTAGGCACTTCCTCTCCCACTGAGGCCAGACAAGGCAGTCCTCTGCTACAATGTGCGCAGGGCCACAGACCAACCCATGTATGTTCTTTGGTTGGTAGCTGAGTCTCTGGGAGCTCCCAGGGGTCTGGTTGCTAGATGCTGTTAGGTCCTATGAAGTGAGTATCTAGCAAAGTTTTCCTCTCATTTCTCAACGTGTATCTTTTGTTTTTTGTTTGAAGCTGTTAGGTTTGATGTAGTCCTGCTTAACTTGTCACACTTTAGCAACTTCTAGACATGAATTTCCTTTCTAATGTTTGCAAGAATTCTTTCTATACGTTCTGTAGGTCAGAGTTCCGTATCTTCTATTGCCATCTCTCATCTACAGTCTATTTTTATACAGAGTAAGTGGAGTTGGTTTGAGCCGGCTTTGTGTGGCCGATTCTCTTTTCCTGTCCCATTTACTGAAGAGGCTTCCATTGTATATTTCTGGCAGCCTTTTAAAAGAATCTGTTGGCTGTAGATGCATGGGATTATTTTTGCAATCTATCCCATTGGTCAGTGTGTCTGATTTTATGCCAATGCTGTATTGTTCTGGCTGTTAATAGCTGTGTCACATGTCTTGAAATCATGTGTTGTGGTTTCTCCATGTTTGTTCTCTTTCTCCCAATTGCATTGTTTATTTGTGACAATTTGTGCATCCTTGTGGATGTTAGGATTGTTTTCTAGTTCAATGAAGAAAGTAATTGGTGTTTTGGTGAGATTAGGATTGAGTTTGTGAATAGTTTGGGTGGTATGGACACATTATCTGTAATATGTTAGTAGTGCCTTCTCTCAGTAGCTGGACATCACAGGATCTTCCATCACACAGTGTCTTTGAATTCTGCTGTCAGTGTTTAAAATTTTCTGTTATATAAGTTTTTCAGTTTCTTAGTCGAAATTCTATTTCAACAAATTCATCACAATTTCTATGATCAGATATACTTTACATTTTTTTCTTCGTCTCTTCTTATGCTTTTTGTTTTTTTTCTCTTGTCTACTTTCTTGGTTAAATTCTGCTCTATTAAATAAAAAAGGGCAGGGCAAAACCTTTGCTTTGTTCTTTGTTTTATAGAGGAAGTACTTTGAATTTTTTTCCATTCAGGATGGTGATGATGTTGTCTTTGAGTTTTTCATATATAGCTTTTATTATATTAAGTTATAATCCTGTTATGCCTAATTTGTTCAGGGATCTTATTATGAAAGAATACTGAGTTTTTTATTAGATATTTTCTTTATTTACATTTCAAATGCTATCCCTTTTTCCTGATTTCCCCTCCAAAATTCCCCTAACCCATCTCCCTCTCCCTGCTCACCAACCCACCCACTCCTGCTTCCTTGTCCTKGTATTCCCCTATACTGGGGCACTGAACTTTCTCAAGACCAAGGGTGTCTCCTCCCTTTGATGTCCAAAAAGGCCATCCTCTGCTGCATATGCAGCTGGAGCCATGGGTCCCTCCATGTATACTCTTTGGTTGGTGGTTTAGTCCCTGGGAACTCTGGGGGTACTGGTTGGTTCATATTGTTGTTCCTCCTATGGGGCTGCAAACCCTTTCAGCTCCTTGGCTCCTTTCTCTAGATCCTCCATTGGCGACCCTGTGCTCAGTTCAATGGTTGGCTGAGAGCAACCTCCTCTGTATTTGTCAGACACTGGCAGTGCCTCTCAGGAGATAGCCATTATCAAGAATACTGAGTATTATACAATACTTTTCCTGCCTTTATTGGGATGACTATATGTTTTCTATTATTCATTCTGTCAATGTGATTTACCTGTTGATTTGAATATGGTAAATGTCTAATGTATCTCTGGAATAAAGCCAGCAGATCCCAGTATGATCTTTTTTGAGTGAAATTTAGTTCATTTTTTTTGCTAGCATCATGCTGAGGATTTTATACTCACAGTTATAAATTATACTGTTGACATATAAAAGATTTGTTTTGTAAATTATGATTGAGAAGTTAAAGTTGCCGAATTCCACAAGAAATTTTGGTATAATCAAATGTTATTAATGAAGTTTATTTAAACACATATTTGATGTGGATTGAAGCATTGCACATTAATCTTACCTTGACTTACCCACCATTTAGTATGAGAGACTGATCTCTAAATGAATCCTGGTGATTACAGTCAGTTTAGATAAATAAGCTCAGTTGGTGATGTGCTGCTAGGGCTCAGAAGAAGGACTGAAGGACTCTACTCATGGCCACAAAAATATTTTTTATGACCTTGTGGGATGGCTTAGCATTTGAGATCTTGTTGCCAAAGCTGAAAAATTGGGTTAAATCTTCAGTATCCACATGATGGAAGGAGAAAAAACTGTTCATTGTATTCCATATGCATTCTTGACACACCATATTAAAACAAACAAACAAACAAACAAACAAACAAACAAATGTCAAGGATCTGGGATCAAAGAATGTGCAGCATGCCCATAGTGCAGTAAAATAAGCACCTCTAATTAAAAGAGCACAAGAGAAACCCTTCAATTGTGAATGTCCAGTTTGTTGTATCTGTCCGATGGAATGATTAAGTAGGTGATAGTGTTCCACCAAGCTTGATGATCAGAGTTTGATCCCTGGGACCCACAAAGTAGAAAGAGAGAACTACCTCCTTTAAGTTGTCTTCTGACCTTCACACATGCGCTGTAATATGGGTGCATGCGTGTGAAAACACACATTTATGTATAATAAATAATTATATAAAATGCAAAAAATTATCCCGGAAGATGATGCAGTTGATAAAGCACTTTCCTTAAGGGAATGAGGAATGAGCTGTTAATTCCTTTACCCATACAGAAATACTGGGCATGGGATTGTAATACATACATACATACACATACATACATACATACATATATACATATATATGTATGTGTATGTATGGGTCTCATGGAGATTAATAATAGCACGTAGTGACTTAAGACTTTTTCTAGAGCCACATAGTGTCACATTTTAAAGGTATGTAGCGTACCCTACATAATATTCCTGGAGTGGGTATACTTATATGTATAACAATGAAAAAAGAAGCCATAAATTTGAAAGAGAGCAGGAAGGAGTATAAGGAAGAGTTTGCAATGAGGAAGGAGAAAGGCAAATGATGCAGTTACATCATTATCTCAAAATACTGTAGAAGTTAAACATATAAAAGTTAGTGCCGAGGACAGCCAGTATATCCAACTACCCCTCTTTATGGAAAACAAATACAATCTGAGAAGAAGAAGAAGAAGAAGAAGAAGAAGAAGAAGAAGAAGAAGANAGGAGGAGGAGGAGGAGGTCGAGGTCTTTTTGGTCTTGCTTAATTGTTTATGCTTTGTTTTTTTTAATTAATTATTTTATTTATTTACATTTCAAATGTTGTCCCCCTTCCTGGTGCCCCCTCCACGAACTCCCCCACCCCATTCCCCCTCTCCTTTGCCTCTAAGAGTGAGCTCAACCACCCACCCACCTACCCACTCATACCTCACCCATCTAACATCTCCCTTCTCTGGAGCATCAAGCCTCCATTAGCACCAAGCACTTCTACTCCCACGGAGGCCAGACAAGGCTATCCTCTCCTACTATGTACCACCGGCTTGTGTATCCTCTTTGGTTGGTGGCTTAGTCCCTGGGAGCTCTGAGTGGTCTGTTTAATTGATACTGTTGTTATTCCTATGGAATTGCAGTCCCACTCAGCTCCTTCAGTCCTTCCCCTAACTCTTCCATTGGTATCCCCTGGCTCAGTCTGATAGTTGGCTGTGAGTTTCTGCATCTGTCTTAAACTTTATTTTTAAATTACCTTTAGAACTTAAGTAGACAGACTGAATAAAAAGCCTTTAAATAGAGAAATTTACTATCTCTAACTTTGAATTTATGATTATTTTTCAAGCAACCTTAAACTCTGATAAGGATATTACTGTTTAAACACGCTCAGAAAATGCTCAAGAAAATAGTCATAAAATGTGGTTTCCCAATGGGGAGATGATGCGTGGACTGGAGGAGAATTTGATTTCTAAAGTCTTTCTAAGGTCAATCAATCATACACTTGGAGTATTTACATATATATGGTGTGGTGTTGACAATTGTTGAATTAAAATTAACTATAAACTCTACCTTCAATGGTATTCATTTAGAAGAAGCATTGTTCTTCTAAATCATTTAAACTCATTATTTTCATATGAATGTTTAAGTTTGAATGTCATAAGCTTTTTGAAAGGAATTCTGTTTCTTCTACACTTGGAAAGTTTCTACGAATCTTGACAGATGGAAACAGGGACCAAAAGTCTTGAAAACTGTCATAATCTTAAGAGTGCAAGAGCATTCCTCCAGAGTCAATGCCAAATAAATCCACCAAACTTGGGTTGATAGGAAAATTTGAAAGTAGTTTAGCTAATAACATGATTCATGCTTTTCTCTAGAGCATATAATTTTATTTACCTTTGTCCCCAGAATGGCTATGACAAAGCACAAATGTGCAGATGAATTCTTTATGTGTGTTTATAGGTTGAATATAGGGTAGGTACCAAAATAAAGAGCTCCCATACCAGCATTTTCTCAAGACCTCATTGAACATCTGAGAATTTGAGAATCTAAAATGTGGTTATTTATTTAGTATAGTACAATGACCTTTTATTTCTTTTTATTTATTTATTTATTTATTTATTTATTTATTTATTTATTTATTTATTTTATTGGATATATTCTTTATTTACATTTCATTTCCCTTTTTCTGGTTTC
>BDUI01012256.1:29265-49613 GCA_002335545.1 Apodemus speciosus
AAGGCCCAATGCATCAGTGTAGGAGAATACCAAAACAGGGAAGTGGGAAGGGGTGAATAGGGGAACGGGGGTGGGGGGGTGGGGGGAGGGAAAAAGACATATGGCACATTTGTGTGTGGGGGAAACCAGGAAAAGGGAAATGAAATGTAAATAAAGAATATATCCAATAAAAAAAAAAGTTCATCTTCAGCTACATACACTATTTGAGGCAAGCCTGTGATACAGAATAACCTTTCCAAAAGAATACTTTCAGGAATACAAAATATGTGACTTCTGAAGGATACTTCTTGATTTAGATCCATCTGCCTCAGTCTTCTGGGTACTGGGAATACAGTTGTGTGTCACTACACTTGGCAGTTTGAAGGATATTTCTTGCCAACAGGAATAGCTATGTAGACTTTTATTGACTACCTAGTCCCTAGCTTTAAGGTTCTCCGGGGTTAAGCAGCAGCAAACTCACCAGTAATAAGGCTAAGAACATAGCCCTGAAAAAGACCAAATCTTACCCAAACCACGGTAATACAAATGCACAGGGCAGGCTTACCTCTCCCTCAGATTTTACACCCACCACCTTGCCATTCTCCATGATGATGTCATCCACTGGTTTGTTCAGCATATATGTTCCCCCATAAATGGCACTCAATCTGTAGTAAGGAAAATGATGGGGAAGTCTTCTCAGGAGAATGGGGACCAATTCTACTGTATTCTCCCCACCCCACCAGTGGGGTAAAGAAACTACTCTATCTACATAGGTAGACAGAGTTCAACTCCAACTGTTTCAGATGTCCCTCCCATAAATTTTGGCCCATTCTGACATATGCCTTCCTCTGGTGTTTCCATCCATAATATTCTGTTCTGCAAAGGGTCAATGGAAGGTAGCACGAAGGAGTAACTCCACATAGAAATGGCCCAGGAGTCAAGAATAAAGAACTCTCTGTAAAAGCCCCCAAGGAAGCCCAGACTCAAGGTTCTGGGGTCCTAGACTTAGCCTTGGTACTACCAAGAGCTAGGGGAAGCTATGTTCATGGTAACCTAGTCCTTTGTATTTCATTTACTTTTTAAATAAAAATTTTATATTTATTTATTCATATGTATGTGTGTTTTATTTACATGTATGGTCTGTACATCACATGCCTGCCTGGTGCTTATGGAGATCAGATGAAGGTTTTGTATTCCCTAAAACTGGAGTTATAGATGGTTGTGAACTACTATGTATGTTGGTGTTRGAACTGAACCTGAGTCCTTGGTATAAACAAGTGCTGTTATCCACTGAGTCATCACTTCAGCCTCTACTCTGCATTTTAATATACAAGGGCTGTGCCCCCATTACCCAGGGATGGAGTAATATACATGAAAATTAGATGGGAAAGTAAGAGATGCCACAAAAATATTTAAGGTTCCAATAAAAAAAATATTCAAGGTACTTTCCATTCTTGGCCTTAGTCTTACCAGTAATGCTACCCAAAAAAGACAAATCCTCACCTGGCAAAGCCCTGGGGCAGCTCACCCAGGCCATATAGTGGGTATAAATATGGGCTCTTGCCATATCGGGCCAGGGACTCGCTGTACAACTTGATGCGGTTAATAGTCTCAAGACATGGCTGATCCAGATAGCTGGGGAACAAGAGCCAGGAAAGACGCTTTGACAGCAGCACCCTTGTTCACCTACAAAGACACCTGCCAGCCTTCCCACCACCCTTTGTGACCTGGCAAAGATGTGGGTCAATGGAGAGGGATGGAAATGCAACAGGCAAGCCTGGAGCTGAGTACAAGAGACATGCAGGGTAGGCAATAGGTACAACAGGCAGGTGTGTGGAGGGCAAGGTGTGAGCCAGACAAGGGGCTCCCATCACCAGCCAGCTTTCCCCTCACTCATCAGTGCGGTAGAGCGCCAAGGCATGGCCAGTGAAATCAATGACATCTTGACCCAGGTCAAACTTCCGGTAGACATCACGCATGCTGGTGTTCTGGGGGTCAACACCCTCAAAGGTTTTAGGGTCATTCTCATCAAAGTTTGCCACAAACACCAAAAATTTTCGGAAGCGTCGTTTTTCAAACATGCCCATCAGATCTGAAAGAAAAATATTGAGAAGACCCTTTGCATTACTGGGACACAGAACTCCTCTTTCCACCAGAGCAGGCCAAGAAAGTTGGTATACTAGCTCCCACCAGAACTCTGTCATGTAACACTGCTCCACCTTTCTTGGTCTCAATTTTCTTATTTATAGGAAGAGACCCTCCCAGCTCTACCTAGGGATGCTATAGGGGCAAGTAGGCTCTTTGACAAAAAGGAATCCTCTTCTGTGAACTTCCTTTCTGGCAACTTGCCAGGATGGGTAGCACTGTCCAACAAAGATACTATAAAGCAAGGGATCTCTAGAACTACATGGAGCTAAAATCAGGTTCAGGCAAAGAGGAGCCTTTTGTTTAACTGTTCTGAAAATAGTCTGATCCCTCCAGCCCCATCATTCTCTGGTTAAGGAGACTCATACTCACTAGACGCCAAGGCCTCAGTCTCAGTGGATGGCACTTTGTAGATCTTGCCCCCCTTGTATACAAAGCTGCCCTCTACCACCTTGAAGTCCAGATAACGAGTCACTTCTGTATATAGTAGCATCTTTACCAGCTGGCCTGTGTCCAGAGGGAATAAGGGACATCGGTGTGTTTTCCTTCAAAAACTCTTAGTAGTCTGACTGACCATATTCTGGAGATTGACTAATCTCACCCCCCCTGTCTTCCCACTCACCACCCCCATCACCATATACAGCATCTTTTTAATCTCCCTTACCATTGGCCATGAGGAATTTGGGGATCAAGTCAACATTCCAGTCTCGGCCCCGGCCCATTGAATCAGGGGGCCCTTCCAGCATCTGAAAGCGCTTATATAGCTGTAAGCAGGACAGGAAAGAAAGAAAAATGTCAAGGACCAGCCTCCCTTTCCCACTCTCCTGCCCAGTACCTGAAAACTACTTCATCCCCTTACACCTATGTGGGAGACTAACAAGGGCTCAGGGTCTAAGAATAAGAAATCTTACCTCCTCCAGGGGTGTAATGGAAGAGCTCTCACCCCCATAGTAGGGGTTTCGGTCCATGTGTAACACCTTCTTTCCATTCACAGACATGATGCCAGACAGGATGCATTCCTGCGGAAGGAATGACATTTGCAGCTATACCCCATCTACCCTCCAACCTGCATCTCTGAATTGTCCCTGCTTCATGCCCACCACAAATTTCATAATACAAATCTCTGGCTTTTTCTAGTGCCTAAAACTGGGGAGGGAAAGATGGCTTCATATGACGTTTCCTTTATAACCCTGCTGAGTAAACGACTAGAGCATTAAAGGAGGTTTGGGTGGGGGGCAGAGCTTCCAGGTCTTCTAGTATCAACAAGCCAAGGGAAGTATCTACCTGTTCTGAGCCCACAAAAAGAGAAGACAATGAGTCTACAGAAGAACCAATTCAAAGGACCTTTGAAAGAGAAGGCCAAGTCCTTGAAATCCCTGGCCCCACCCTGCATCTCCTTCAAAGGGCAGGAGCCCCTGACTCTCTTCTGGCCCTATCCACTGGTCTAGATGCAGGGTTCAAACTAAAATGATCTTTTTTTTTTGGGGGGGGGGGAGCCAAACACCTTCATCAGTCACTGTCACTAACCTTACAAAGACAAAGGCTGAAGACATATATTGTCTGAGGTCTCCATGGGAAACCGAGTTGGGGCAGAGGAAACATGGTCACTATGCCCCCCCCAGCCACACTCCTGATGTTTCTGGAACATTCTATGGGTTCCCTATCCCCTCCCAAAAGGCATAATGAGGACACACCCATGAAAAGCCCCCATACCCATCTTTATATTCCAAGCACTAGTGTGAGCACAAGATGATAAGGGATGCTAATCAAGGTTTTGAGCAGGTGACGACTGCAGGCGAAGGGTGGGGGCTGGGTGCAACGGGACCACTGTGTGTGTGGGGGGGGGGAGATGAGTTTTCTACGTCAGTGACACAGATAGGGAAGATGAGGGGTTCGAGGTTAAGATCTAGGGTGCGGGACTACAAGCAGAAGTGGGTCCCTCTAGAGAGAATTGGGAACTGGCATCAACATCCTGGGTGAGGTAGTGGGGTGGGCATGGGGTTGGTTTTTCCAGGGCAGGGGCCAGGAACGCAATGATGGGAGGATGGGTCGGGTCACCAGGACTCTGCATCAATGCGGGGTGAACTGGGGTGGGGAAGGATGGCATGATGCAGGGCTATGAGCACCTGAAGTGGCACTTACGGTAAGACCTGTCCCCAGCACAATCACATCGTATTCTTCATCCATGGTCAGGCCTTGGTACCAGCGTCCGCTCTGCTCCTCCTCCTTCACCACAGCAGCCGCTACCACTGCCTCTACAGTCGCTGTACTGGTGCTTCTGCTACCGCCGCCGACGCCGCACTGAACCAAAGATGGCGTCTATCGGTAGTATCCCGATTCCTACGCAGCGTCAATGAGTCCCTCTCTCTCCTCTGGCCCCGCCACGCCCAACCAAAGCCATCATTTTCTTGCTTGTTTTCTGGGAGGGCTTCTGGTACCTGGGTCCCAGCACCAGAACGACTGCAGGGGTTAACGCGGCTCTTCGTGAGCCCAGAAAATACCGGGCGGGGCAAGCGGGCGGCAGGTGCTGCGTCCTGCGAAGGATCCTTGCGCGGGAGCGCCCTGCCATTCCCGTTCCGCCCTGTAGGAGAAACACTAGGCACGGAGGCCCTGCGATGTGTTGTTGCAGCTGGGAGTAGCGCTGAGAGCTACCATTGTCAGGATTCCTCCCAAGGCCAGGAAAAGTAACAAGCCTCTACTCTGTTTTGTTAAGAGTATCAGCTTACTGAAGACTTTCCCACTCTTCCTCTCTCACCTCTTGCCTTACTGGACTACATCTGAGCACTTCTTCCCTTTAGTCAAGAACAAATCTACTGTCCATTGCAGAAATGAGTGACATGAAATCCAACACACGGCAACACGTCTTTATTTTATTAGGAAGGAAACAACAGAGTACATCCACCAACACACACCTCCAGTCTCTTGACGGGCAATCCTCATGGAAATAATCTAGAAACCCAGTGAGGACACATTGTTCACCAATCCTCACAGTGGTTTCTTCCTTCTCAGGCCACAGAAATAAACCCCAGTGTATCGCTCATTCTTAACACATCACCGCCCCCGCCCCCCCAAATCTAACAGCTAAGCTGGACACACACTTAAGTAGCCTTTCCACACCTCTCAAATTCAAGAGACCTCAAGTTCATGGCTGTTGCTGGAAGCTCCATAAAGCTTGGGAAGTGAGCATTTACTACACAAAAGCACTATAAACAGCAAGGGATAATAGCATAGGGGCAAGAATAAATAAGGAGAAAGGGAAAGGTGGGGACCCTAGAATTAAGGTCCCTTCCCCTCTCAATGATGAAGCCTGGAAGATTTGTCTAATATTTATGAAGAATACACTTTGTTGGTAGAGATGGGGGATAGCCCCAGGGAAGTCCCTCTCCAGGTTAAAGAGGAAGCAAGACAGACTGAGGGTGGTGTATATAGGGTTCATGCTATAGTAGGAAGAGGACAAACCTTTCCATCCACTATGTCACAAAACAGAAGCATGACAACCTACACACCAACACTCCCTCAATTCCTCTCAGGTATATGTCACACAATCTGGGTCAAAGTGATGGTGGGGCCCTTGTGGTCATCAAAGCGATCCATGGTCTTTAGGCTGAGTATCATGTGCAGACCATAGGTGAATATGAAAAGCATGAAGAGGGTGGTGAGCAGGCCCATCCAGATGCCCGGAGAGAAGAAGCCAGCACAGTCACTAGCGTAGGAGAACTGTTCACCAGTCACATTGAAGGCCTGGATCTAGGAGACACATAGACATGGATCAGATGGTTCCACAAGGTTCTATAAACAGTAAGGCTAGGATTCTGGAATCAATGAATAGTCTATACCTTCAGATATTGCACAAGGCTGGAACTCTCAGCTACATGCTCAAACCATACTGAGATTCTCTGGGCCCTTCTTCCCTCCCCTTACTGCCACCAGCTTGGGGCCCATTACCCTTTCAATACCTGGAAGTTATGAAGAGTCATCTGCCAGAGTGAGGGCTCGTTTGTCACAAGGAGATTGCCTTTCTTGCTCAGACTGCTGACGTACTCACAGTGGAAAGAATAGATGCTAGGTCCTGTGACTTGGGAAACATTGAAATGGGCAACAGAGCCATTGCTGTGGATTTCAAGTCGTTCCATGGCAAACCAATATCGGGCAGATACTGGATAGAAGCGACTAGCCAGAATGAACCTGGGAGGTAAGAGTTGCAGAGATGTCAGATGGACAGAATACAGTGAAGACACAGCAGCCCAGCCAAACTTCAGCCAACAGAACTTACTTGAATGTCACTATTGCACCAAAGAGTGGCTCATAGGTCAGTGAAAGCCTAAGAAACAAGGCAGAGGAGTACTGTCAGGCTCTAGAAGGACCTTAAGAAGGTCTTCATCAGGTCAGCTCCAGCCAAAGCTGCCCTAGGTTCATCCTTATAGCCACCTGCCAATACAGTGTCCCCATTTACCATATGGGAAAACTACACTCATAACCAAATCAGGAGCAGCTGCAGGGGCTGGGGGGGGGGGGAGACCAATTAGGTCTCACATCTCCAGTTTAGGATTCCTTCCTCTGCTTCTCCTGAGTCTCCTAGGCCTCCTTCTTGGGATAATATCCTTCTTGGGATAACTTCAGCTGCCTGCTGAGGTTTCAAGGTTAGGAAGCCTAGAACTGGTTTTAACAGTTGGTCTGGTATTTGCCTACATGCAGTCCCAGTGGTTGGATTCAAAGAAGGGCCAGGGTCCCAAAGGACTGTGTGGTAGTAACAGCTTAGGACCCAACAACCAAGACCTAAAAAGCATGAGAAGGCCAAACTCCTAAGAGGCTCCCTCTCTAGGAACCTCCTAGCAACATCACCCCGGGATATTGTGGTATCTATCTCCTTGGTGAACATACCACACAAAGACCTTCTTCACACCCCCCACCACACACACACAGCCCTTCCTTCTCTTCCTCCAACCCTTACATGGCAAAGGAGTCATTCCAGAAGGAGCCGGTCAAGTTAAGATTCTCCACACCAAAGGTGAGAGAGGTCAAGTCTTTCCACTCGTCTTTGTATGCCACAGAGAAGTTTTGTGCCCAAAACAGGATCCTTGGGGCAGTGTCATTGTAACTCACAGGAGGATGGATCGCAGGTGATGCCACCTGAGTCTGAAGCAGCTGCCGACCTAGACCCCCAGCTACCATGGCTACATCACGGGTCACCTGCAGAAACATCCAACAAGCCTTCTCTCAACAGCCCTAAAAACAAAACGTAATCCACTGAACTGGTATTCCTTCCCCACTGGGTACCCTGTATATCACCTGAAAGTCCCTAGCCCTGATATTCCATCTCTCTCAACTAATGATCACACTGTCCAAAGTGGCTCATAAGCAAGATATAAAAAAGACACCATGGATGGAGGAAGCAATCCTCTTTCCATTAATCCCCCAAACCGAGGCCCCTGAGAGATCCTGCCTGTGACATACCCCTCCATCTCAAGTCACACTCATCATATTGCCTCACATCCCCATACCCCAAGGCCCCTGCTCGAAGAATACATACTCTAGAAGGGTGGACTGCAGTAAGAGCTGCGGTGTAAGGGACATCTTCAGACTTGAGTGTGCTCAGTACCTGTCCGATGACTTCATCTGAAGAATAACAAGAGAATAGAGAGCCAAGTTACCAGGTAGCTTGCTTAAAGAAACACTACCCATTGTCTGCTTCAGAGACCTCCTAGACTATGAGAATTCAGTGCTGTTAGTTTCCACTGAGGACCTCTAAAAACAAGCTATTTCTCCTTCCACACACTCTGCCAGTCTCTCTGGGGACAATTGTGGCTCTCTGATGACAATCTAAACCTAAGTAAACAAAACATGTAGTGATAAAAGAGAACTCTGTATCTACCCAATTCCCTTTCCATGCAGAGGAAGAGTCCTTTACCACAAAGATAACCCCTAATTGCTTTGCATAATGTTACTGGTCTATTAAAAACAGAGACTCATTGGACTTGTGCAAAAACTAGATTTTTAGGGCTCTTGCACAGGGTGTCATAACGCACTTGGATATCTCTGTCAGGTGGGGCTGGCTACAGAAGAACATGGCCAGGCAGTCAGTCACCATGTACATGCTCAGCTGTCAGTCACTCTGAGAAACAGGGGCATCCTTAGGGTAAGGAGAAACCACTTCTATTTTCCTGGCCCAAGGGCAAAATGGGGACATATATCTTCCAGTAACACACTCACCGTTACCTGTGAGGACCTCCCTGGGCGCCATCAGACCGGAGCTATGGATAAAAAAGTGAGAGGTCCACAGGTTGCTCTGCTCTCAAATCCAAACAACCTGCCTGGAGCAGTTCTCTGAAACTCACTACCTTTCTCTCAGCCCTTCCAGCTTCTCCCTTCCCACTAGCCCCACTTACTAAGCCTGTGGACTTCATCTGCTGCTCTGACAGTCATGCAGAGGCTTAGCTCAGCAGCAGCTACCCCCACCTCCACACCTCTGTTTTGCTTCAGCACCACTGCCTGGAATCCTATTCCCCTTTCCCCTCTTTGCAAGTATGTCCACAGTCCTATAAAGTGGGCATTGGTGGTAACAAAGTTTTCTATAAGTAGGAGCAATGTCTGTCTCATTTCTGGAGGCCCAAAAGGCCTAACTCAGTGGTGGATACTTATAAATCACAACCTGATAGATAGGAAGTCCTTTCTGTTACTTATTGGCATACAAGGAACTTTCTGTAAGTCTCAAGGTAGTGAACAGGGAAATATTGTCATCTTTGACTGAACTCTGCCACCAACAGAACCCAGGATCTTACCCCTATCTGAGGTTCAAGACTAGAGGCTGGAGGCCATGCCACCTAGGCTGTACCTTGCTGTGTAGGGCAGACGGATAAGCAGCAGGGCAGGAAGGCTGGCATTGAGCTTCAGCTCCTTTAGGGTAGCTAGATCCACATGCAAGGGACTAGCCCCAAGCTTCTCTTGTAGGTAGGTGGTCAGAGTGCTGATTGCATACCAGTCCACAGCAGGAAGCACCAGTGAGGAGGGGGCCAACTCCAGGGCATTCTGATTGTAGGGAAGATGTAAAAGGCAAAGTGAGCCATGGATCAGTGTACCTTATAATAACCCCTAAAAACCTCACCTGGAAAGCCACCACACCCCATAGGGATTGGATCTCACAATGGATCAGAAAGTAAATGTCCCACATCTCCAGGCCCTGACAGTCATACCCCAAGCCCTCAACCCTCAAAGCCTCTAGTCGTCTCTCTGGGAGAGATCACAGAATGTATTCTTTCCTTTTGACTATGAGCAGACCCCTTACCTCCAGGTTAGAAAAGGCACTGTCCTGTTTATTTCCAAACACACCACCGTATGCTGTGAAATCCTCAATGCTTAGCTAAAAGGGAAGCAGAAGAGATGTCCTATGATGTTGGGCAAGGAACAAAGACCAAGGACCGAGACATGGAGGGGGATTGATTCTCAGGGCTAACAAAAGAGTGAACTATCAGGACTTGTGGTGGTGAGTAGAAAGCTTACTCTTTTCTCCCAGCACTCTGAGGGCATGATGACAAGATAGAGAAGGTGGTAATAGGGTTGGGAGATTTATGGACAGCTGGTTTGTGATAACCTACAAAACAAGGATCAGGAAGCAAAAAGCTGGGGAAGAAGAGGGAAGTTAGAGAAGAGGAAGAGGACAGCAAAGAACATTTTCTATATGCTTCCTAAGAGGGAAGTAGAAGTCAGAGCAAATGAACTTCTATATAGTCTGGGCAGGATCCTTTTCAAAGGAATAAGTTCTTGCCCCACTTTTGTTGGTGGGAGTGAGGAAAGAGGAAGTTACTGGAACACAATGGGGGAAGCAGATTTCTGAGCTCTCAGGATCCTGGCAACGCCAATCTCATGCCCTTCTCTCTACAATCTAAAAGTACTTTTACTCCTCCTTCCCTCAACCCCCAGCTAGCTTTCTCATAGTCTATACTCCTGCTCCTGGGCCCAGAGGCAATCGTAACCACATTCCTTAAACTCATTATGTTTAGTGTATGTAAGCCCAACCTCCCTTCCTATGATCTTCTCCTATATCCTGTGCTACATATGCAAGGCTTTCCTACCTTTCTACCAACCTTTCCCCTTGTGGCATTTCCTCCATCTCTAGGTGACCTAGCAGATCATCTCCTAACCTTTCAATCACATACTAGGCTACAGTCACACGAGTAGCCCCTAAAACTGAATAAGAGCACCTCCTGGCCCAGGGCCTTTACACTTCTTGTTCTCTCTTGCTAATAATGGCCCGCCTCAAAAGTCACGTGACTCCCTCTGGCCAGTAAGATGTTATCTCCAGAGACCCCGCTTGATCTCACTGTTACCTAAAACAGTGTCCTTATTATGTTAAATTAGCCTGCTCCCTTCTCTAGACTAAAAAGACTGGTATCATTAAGTGTACCAACTTAGCTCTTAACCACTTGCCTTCACAAGAATGTTTACTTCCAAACACATAGCAAGCACTCCACCATAGTCAAAAGAAGGAAATGCCCCCAGATTGAGAGACTGTGGCTAGAAGATTTATGTAGATTACTTCTCTCAGACTCCTGATATAGGTGGATATCTTCATTCTGGACTTACAGAAAAGTATGGTTAACAAAGATTATTCCATGTGCCCAAAGGCTGAAAAGTGGTAGGACTGAGTTCTGGTCTGACCTGTTATTTACCACCTTCTGAAAGGACTATCAACCAGCACAATTACTACCACCAGCAGACACAGCAACTGAGGGAGGCCACAAACAGAAAGAGCCAGCCAGGCTACTATGGAGGACGGGACAAGCAGAGACTTGACATACTCTTGAACAATAATCTTATGCTACGCTAGAACCTTCTCATAGTCTATACTCCTGCTCTGGGTGCAGACACCTGGAATGAAAGGAAAATAGAATACTGGCTCAGCACAAAGCTGGTGGACAGATCTGTTACCCTCAAGCTGGAAGTAGTGTGTTGTGCCATTCACAATTCAGCAACTCATTTTACCTCTTCAACATTACTTTTATTAGTAGTTAAACAAAGATAATGATTATCAGTTGAATAGAGTGCATATACCAGTCTAAATAAGGGATCATTTTCCAGTCACTCCTATTATGAGTGTGACAGTTAAAAATTACAACACTAGCCGGGCGGTGGTGGTACACGCCTTTAATCCTAGCACTTGGGAGGCAGAGGCAGGCGGATTTCTGAGTTCGAGGCCAGCCTGGTCTACGGAGTGAGTTCCAGGACAGCCAGAGATACATAGAGAAACCCTGTCTCAAAAAACCAAAAAAAAAAAAAAAAATTACAACACTGCCAACCATTATATATATACATATATATATATATATATATGTGTGTGTGTGTGTGTGTGTGTGTGTGTGTGTGTATAACCAACCTTGGGCAAGTCACTGATCTTCCCCCAAAATGAGTCTTCTCATCTGTGAAACTGAGTAATAATTCCCACNTGTGTGTGTGTGTGTGTGTGTGTGTGTGTGTGTATAACCAACCTTGGGCAAGTCACTGATCTTCCCCCAAAATGAGTCTTCTCATCTGTGAAACTGAGTAATAATTCCCACCATACTACAGGACATCAGAAAGTAATGCTTAGTACTAGGTAGGTCTTTAATCCCTTGCTTCCTTAAATCAAGTAAGTCCCTGCTGTTTTTGTGGGTCTACTGTTCCCAATGAAGCTTCTCCTACATATCTTCCCAAAAATCTAGCCACATCTGCCTACAGGTGGGACGAGGTCAGTTGAGCTTCACCTATGGAACGGGCAGTGGGGGTGGGGTGGGGTCTGCTTCCCTTGGACAAAGACATACCAAGCTAGGACACACTCACCTTGTCCTGCAGGAACAACAATACATTGCGGGGGCCCAGCTCCAGGGCAGGGTCTAAGTAGGTAGAAAGCTGCATATCGCTGGTGATATGACCCTCATGTGTGTCGGCCACAGGAGCCCACAGGTCCCTGGAGGACAGAAGAGGAACTATCAGACCTGATTTCGTTGCTTTAGATCCTAACCCTATGGGCTCCCGGCTTCACGTGTGAGGCCTTGAGATCTGAACGCTCGCCATCATGGAGCGAGCCCCTGAATAAAAGACAGTCTCCATCTGGGCCTCGAAGCCTATGGCCAAAGACAGCTCTGGAGTTCAGCAAGGGCGACTCATCCACCCTGGCTCACCGCATGTCCCTCCCGAACCCAACCTGGCCGATTCAACTCAGCCAGGCCGGCCAGCCTGACCAGACTTGTCTCTGCCTGCTCACCGGTCACTCGACCACAGTACCAGTGGCACCTGCTGCTCCGTGGCCACTGCTGCTGCCACTGCCACCAATGACAGAGGCAGCCACATGACCGGAGCCCGCCGTGTCCCCATCCGTATCCGAGATACCACTGTTGCCGCCATCATAGCCTCAGCTTTCAGTCAGAGCCTGAGCCTCCGAGGCCGCTGCAGATCAGATGACCGTCACCTCCGCCCAAGCCCCGCCCCTATGAAGGATACTCGCTTGTGATTGGGCCAAGAGGGTGAACTCATGAACACTCCTTTTCACTGGTTGGCTGTTAGCGTTTCCAGTCGCGCATGCTCCTTGTGAGAAAGGAGGCGGGATCGAGCACTACCAACTGATACCGGGTTGGTTCTACAGCATTCCAGGCTCTAATATTTGCCTTTTTTCTGTCTTCGTCCTTTTTGCTTAAAATCGAGATACTGGAGTCTTTTTTTTTTCCCTAAAGATAGACCCTCCCTCTGGTATAGAAGAGAAAATGCACTCCCTTAGAATGAGAAAAGAGTCCACCTCCACCATACCATCAGGGGACCGTCAGCCAGCTGTTATAATGGGCAGGATGGAGGAAAGTCTAGAGAAGAAAACAGATGCAGTATCAAAAAAGAGGAGGGGGGGGAGGGGAAACCCTCCCTACTGGCAGCCAGGTCTAATGGACAACATAAGTAACAATGTCAGTATGATTTGCCACTAAAAGGCAGGTAATACGGTCAGAGCAGAACACTTTCTTTTTACTAAGCATCACTTGCCAATATAGGCGAGGGCGATCCCATTGTAAATTAGGGGGGACTCCAAAGCGAGGGTTTTCCTTCCTTGTGATTTGCCTTAGAGGAAGAACTGACTGCTAGAGTCAAAAAATGGAAGTCGCCAGCACAAACATATTGAGAGACTTTTCTGGGTTTTGTTTTGGTTGGTTGGTTAGTTTTGTTTTGAAACAGGGTTGTGGTCTGAACAAAATCACTACGTAAACCTCAACTTTTCAAGCGCTAGGATTACAGCAGTGAGCCACCAAACCTGCCATTTTTATTAGTCTGCCGATTATCTTTACAAATGAGTTAAAGAAATACTACAACGAAATCTTTAACTCTCCTAATATATATGGTGATTAACCAAAGGCAGTGGTTCTTAACCTATGGGTCATGACCCCTTCAGGGTCAAATGGCCCTTTCACAGGAGTTGCATATCAACTACCATAACTAGCAAATTTTAAATTACAGTTATAATGTAGCAATGAAAATAATTTTATGGTTGAGGTCAACACAATATTAACTGTATTAAAAGTGAAAAACACTGATTTAGGAGGAAGTGAACTAATGCTATGAAGATAAAACATGTACGCTAACTTTCTAAAACAGAATCTAGGCAGTGGTTTGTACAAATTTTTTTTTAATTTTTTTTCTTTTTCGAGACAGAGTTTCTCTGTGTAGCCCTGGCTGTCCTGGAACTCACTCTGTAGACCAGGCTGGCCTCGAACTCAGAAATCCRCCTGCCTCTGCCTCCCAAGTGCTGGGATTAAAGGCGTGCGCCACTACCGCCTGGCGGTTTGGACAAATTTTTATCTTTTTGTTTTGTTTTGTTGGTACTGGGAATTGAGCCTAGAGCCTCCTGTGTGCCAATTCATAAATTATATAACTGAGCTACTTCAGGGGTTAAGAGCATCAGCTGCTCTTCCAGAAGACCTAGGTTCAATTCCCAGCAACCACATGGTGGCTCACAACCATCTGTAATGGGATCTAGTGCCCTCTTCTGGTGTGTCTGAACACAGCTACAGTGTACTCATATATAAAATCAATATTTAAAAAAAAAAAAAACAAACAACTCTTGAAGAAATGTAGCTGGCATTTCTCAAGTGAATACAAAAAGAGATACATGAAAAAGGGATGTTGCCCTCGACCCTAAGTTGTATATCTGGCTTTTACATGTATTCTATACCCACAAAGTGATGTTCTCCTCTTGTTAAAAAAAAGTCTTAAAAGGCCAGGTGTGTAGTACACAACTTTAATCCCAGCACCTGGGAGGCAGAGGCAGGCAAATCTCTGAGTTCGAGGCCAGCCTGGTCTACAAAGCGAGTCCAGGACAGCCAGGGCTACACAGAGAAATCAGGTCTTGAAAAACCAAAAAAAGAAAAAGTTTAAATGTTTCCTTTTTTCCCCCAAGACAGGGTCTTACCATGTAGCCCTGGCTAGGGTGGAACTTACTATGTAAACTAGGCTGGCCTCAAATACAGAGACCCACCCCAAGGGCTGAGATTAAAGAAGTACATCACTACATACAACTAATTTTCCTCCAGAGAGGTTCTCACTATGTAGCTCTAGCTGGCCCGGAACTCATAGAAATGTACCTACCTTTGCCTCCCACACTTGTTTTTTTTTCTTTCTTTTTCTTCTTCTTTTTTCCTTTTTAGTCCCTTACTTAGTATCCAAGGCCAACCCTGAACACAAGGCAATGTTCCTGCTTCAGCCTCCCTAGTGCTGAGATCACAGGTGTGTACTATCATGTCTGACTTCACTTGAGGTTTCGACGCTAGTTTATTAATCTTTTTTACCACCTTTATAAATCCTGCCACATTGTCATTTGGGTTACAGGTGATAACAAAAGACTTGATTGGCCAGTGCACAGTGAGATTCCAATGTCCATCTACTGAAATAATCTCACTGTATCCAGGCATAAAGGTCCTGTTTCTTGTTCAGCAAGGTGCTACCTATCTGCATTCCTACACAGAAGACAGAGGTATTGTGGCACAACACAAATGTTTTATTACTCTAAAAACATTAAAGCCCAGATCCCAGGATATAGAGGATATCAAGGCAAAAAGATTAGAGAAGCAGGTAGGCCCTCACATTGGGGGTTCATGGTCAGGTCTTGGGGTCCTTTTTCTGCCAGTATGGAAGAAACATCTAGTTAACTTTAGCTGTGCTTAAATCCTGGGCAATATCTTCTTTTCTTGTCTACAGGCCACTCAAGGACAAATCTTGTAGCAGGAGCTCAGTAGAATGACTTGGCTGACAGCTACCCCTGAGGAGGTTTGTGAACAGTGGGCAAGTGGCAGCCCATTCAAGGGACCATTTGAGTCTTCTTTCTACACCTCTGACCAAGACACCTATTCTTCTACCCAACTATTTGCTTGACTACCTGCTTTGTTCCCTCCCTGAGAGAGGTGAGAAGGAGGCCCCTGTGTAAGAGTGTCCCTTCCTTCTCCACCAAGTCTAAGGGACAGCCAAGGTTCTTCTTTTAGCTCAAGACCCAGAGGAGTCATATGTTCAAGAATAAAAAAGGGTATCTAGCAGGAATTAGGAGCCAATCTATCTGATTTAAAAGCATCAGTCCATTTTCTAGCCTCAGTTTTGTACAGGGAAGACTCTCAAAAGCAGTAAAGAGTCAAGCAGGCTTGGTCAGAGTCATGTACTACCACTTCCCAAACGCTGAAGGGCCCATTGCTCCCTTGGCTAAGAACTGCAGGGCACAGACTAGGCAGGCAAAGCCTATCTTCCAGGCTGGAAATGATTGTGGAGCTGTTCTGCCTGCATCTTCAGCCGCTGGAATTCCTCTTGAATGAAGTCTGTGAGGGCTTTCCGCATCTCCACCTAAGAGCAAGGATGGTGCTGGCCTGTATTTCTCAAGGACCATGGCTGGGGTACCCTGGGAGTCTGAGGGACTGAGAAGGCCAAGGATAGCTAGGGGACGGGACCCCGGGAGGAAACTTACAGCTGACTTGTTCTCTGCCCGGAGTCGCTCAAGCACAGGGAGTGTACTGAAGGGCTTCCCAATCAGCACGGTGATTTTCTGTAAGAAGGCAGGCCAGCAAGGATGACAAGGAACCTATAGTTCCAGCCCAAACAATGTGGTGAGTGTTCCTGATGGGCTTGGTATTCCTAAAAGCCACTCTCCCTTTTTAAAATAGGCAGTTGGGCTTGGTGGTATCCGAGGGCTAGCCTAGTCCTGGGACTCATCCTATCAAAGACTTGTCCCACTCTACCTTGTCCCTCACCCCCACCTGATCTCAATTCTTATTCTAAAGATCTTGCTTCCAGGAAAGCTCCATATAGCTCCCCCCTACTACATGCTCATGCTCAGCAAATCCTCAACCAATCCTGTATATTATGGACTAGGAAACACAGGGCAGTTAGCAGGCAAATAGATAGACAAGAGTCAGCAGTGCCTACCCACCTGTCCAAAGCGGGGGAAGTAGGGTGGGCTGTTAGGGAGGACATCATTCATTCCTGTACCACAGTGGATAGAAAGCCAGCCATTGGGGGAAGCAGGGTACCAGAGAGAATCCCAGGTACTTCTCTCAGCCACCCAGCAACCTGAAATCCCCTTTAACAACATCTAAGACAGTCCCCTCCCTACTCCCAATCCATGACTCACCAACATGCCACAGTGGCAGGATGATGGGGTTTAGATGACACTCAGCAATTAGCCGTCCAATTCCTACTTCGGAGAAAAGCAGAAGCATTGGCACAAGCTGGGCCAAACTTCCCTGCTGATCTTGGACCAATGTCACTTCTACAGTCTTCCAATTAAAATCTTAGTCCTTGACTCACCACCTGTCCCTTTTCTACTGCTCCTGACACACCCACCTGAGAGAGGAATGAAGCCAGGGACCCAAGGGGCCATCTTTGGATGGGGAAGTTAGCTGTGTCAGGCTGGCTAGCAATACTTACCCCATTTGAAACGCAGGAACTCAGAACTCATGTTTACTTTCCCTAATGAGAGAACACAGAGACAAAACTTAGGCCTAGAACCATGAATGCTGGAGGGCCCTGACCAAGCACCCAACTGACCTTCTGGGAAGATGTGCACCCAGTCCCCATGGTTAAGCTTCTCCAAAATGAAGTCCATCCCTTTCTGGTAGACACCATCTCCTGTAGAAAAATGTCTGTTCTCCTTAATCCATTCTCTGGGTAAGAAATCAAACTCTCCAAACCCTAGTGAAGTAGATTCTGGCCCACTTTTGGAGGCAACAGTTCACTCCCCCTAGCACCATTCATAGACTCAACAACTATTTCTAAAGCCTGTTTCTCTATGCTACCCTGGCCCTCCATGGTTTTGGTTTGACCATATCCTCCTCTCAAGATGGAAATGGTGGCTCATGACTGTAATCTCTGCACTTAGGAAGCTGAGGCAGGAGGACTGCTCTGAGTTTGAGGTCAGGATGGGCAACAGAGTAAGATCCTGTATCAGCCGGGCGGTGGTGGCGCATGCCTTTAATCCCAGCACTTGGGAGGCAGAGGCAGGTGGATCTCTGAGTTCGAGGCCAGCCTGGTCTACAGAGTGAGTTCCAGGACAGCCAGGGCTACACAGAGAAACCCTGTCTCGAAAAACCAAAAAAAAAAAAAAAGAATGAAAACAGATGCATACATACAAAAGACTTTTGAGTTTGCAGGAGAGGAGCTTAGAGTCAGGGACAGATGTAAATTATCTGACATATCAGAGTAGGACCTGAGAGAAAATGGCACTGAGACTATATTATTCAGCAAAATGATACAGTCTCTGCTGGAATGCTTAAAAAGATGGAAATAGCCAGGCGGTGGTGGTGCACGCCTGTAATCCCAGCACTTGGGAGGCAGAGACAGGTGGATTTCTGAATTCGAGGCCAGCCTGGTCTACAGAGTGAGTTCAGGACAGCCAGGGCTATACAGAGAAACCCTGTCTCGAAAAAACAACAACAACAAAAAAAAAAGATGGAAATAGAGCCTTCCACCCTTCTGACATTCTCTATCCTTCTCTTCTCTAGCCCATTTTTAGACCACCCTTTTTTTTCATTCTTTGCTTGAAAAGGAATCTGCCTACCCAGACGAAAGGGCAATGTGGATCTGAATTATAAGTTTGCCACCTGTTATCTATGACCTTGTACTTCGAAGTTTTGTCTAGAGAATCTGAGCCCTATCTGGAGAATGGGGATTAAGATGGCCCCTACACTTAGGGGTTTGTGAAAGGTACTGAGTGATCAGTCTGAGCCTCCTCATCTCCCCACTCTGTTTGTTCTCCCAAAAACCCTTGGCCTTCTATACATGTACCCCACTGCTATCATAAAGTGGTAACGCCATACTGCTCTCCCTGAGAAGAGTGGTAGATTTAGAAGGGACAGCAAATAAAGCTTCCTTGAATTCTCACACCAGAGTTTTGGACAATCTTTAGGCAACTGCAGAGATTCTAAGAATTCGTTCCTCTCCCTATCCTCTGCTAACTATACTGTAATGTCATGGCTCCCCTAAGTCCTTCTAAGACAGAGACATTGGCCACCAGCTTCCTTGTCCCCAAGGGAGGCCTGGACATGCCTCCCAGAGAAGCAGCTCACCTCGACACACAGGCACACATTTGCCCAAGCTGAAGAAATGGGAGTGCAGCTCCTTGGTGAAGCAGATGTCTGCAGCTGCTGGGGTCCTAGAGCAGCAACAGACTCAATCATCCCTGCCTTTAAGACTTCCCATTGCTTGTTCCCAACTCTTCCCACCCAATACAATGCCTGCCATCACTGTCATACAGAATGAAACTCCAAGAGAAGGCTCTAGGGGGCCCCACCCATGCCCTTCCTGGAAGGCTGGATGCCACCTCCTGAGCAGAGCATAAAGGCAAATTTCGGCAGAAATGAATGGGTCACTGCAAGGGGCCCATTCCTCCTCACCAACGCATCAACTTCAGGTTCCAGATGTGGCGGAGTTTCAGGATCCCTATGAAAAAGGAAAGTTCTTGATGTCACATGGCTACTTCCATACTCCTAAATTTCTGATATCCTGTCTAAATCACGTTCCCTGGAAGAATCCTAAGGGGGACACATAAAACTTCAAGGAGCTAGGCAGTATATCCCCCAAACAAGGTACAGTTTTTCAAAAGAGCCTGGTGAGAAGTGAATCTATTCTGCCTTTGGTGGGGGCCTGTTCTTGTTTTGCCTCCCTGAACCCAGCACACTGGCGCCATACCCCAGAGATGAGGGTCATCCATGCAAGACTGATGGTTGGAGACGGTGATAAGGGGGGTGGCAGGGCCTCGGTTCTCAATGAGCTCGTACAGTACTTCCTTGTTGTACACGGTGAGGTGGTTCATGTACTCTGGGAAGAGAAGTCAGTCCCAAGGTGTAGGTCATTTCCACCTGTCCAAGGCTTCCTACTGTGCCAGAAAAGTCACTGTCATATTCCCAATCCCAAAACCCCCGGCCAGGCCAGAGGCCTGTGAACAGACTCTGCCTTGGCCTTTGGCCACTCACTAGTCCAGAAGCAGCTGTAGGTGCCAACTAGGCCCATGACGACGCTGCTGGCTAGGGTCCAAGTGAGCCGGGGCACCGCGGGAAACGGCCACTTCACCTGGAGGGGCATCTCCTCCAGGTCCGGCCCCGCCCCCGGAGCCCGGAGCTCCTCTTGCCCCAGGCCAGCCGGTGTCCCCCACCACTCAGGAGAAGGATCTCCAACAGACTGGCAGAGGGCTAGACTAAGGTCACCCGTGGGGCAGGTCAGAGACTCCCTAGCACTGCTCTCTGGATAGAGAAGAGGCGCTGCTCAGGAGAGGAGACCGGGTTGCTGTACAAAGCCACGCTCATTAGAGAGCAAGTCTTGGCGGCCTCAGCTAAAAGAATCCGCCGAAAAGCAAATCGAGGAAGCGTCCTTGCCTGTTGTCGCAAAACATACCTAGGTTGCTTGACGGCTGCTGGGGCGGGTCTATGCCAGCCTTGCTCCGCCCCTTCCCCGTCAAGGTTTTGGCTCCAAACCTCCGGAAGCAGTGCGTCTCTTTGATTCCATAATTCTAGTGTCTACCAGGCGACATTAGCTACGCGGCACCATTACCTGAAACCACGCAAGTCTTAGGCTGGTGGAATTTTTTTACTTGTTCTCTTTCCCACCCGGTGTGTATCCGGTTATGCATGCTTCTGAAAGCGCACAGAGACCAGAAAAGGGCATCGGGAGTCCGCGTCTATTATTCTCTGCCTTACTACTTTTTTTTTTTTTTCGAGACAGGGTTTCTCTGTGTAGCTCTG
>BDUI01012259.1:0-14250 GCA_002335545.1 Apodemus speciosus
CTTCTTAGATGACTCTTGTAACATGCTTAGAAGAAAAACTAGCCAGCAATTAAAAATTAAATGTTTTTGCCCCATCCTCAAAGACACAAAAAGAGTGCATAAGCACCTCGTGAAGTATCTGCTGCCTGGGAAAGAGACTCCGTGGAGGCCGATGTGCGTGACAGTAGCCTAGGGGCTTGGCCCTGCYGGCTTGCTCTCTTGCTGGCCGCAGCATTCTAGGCTAGAAGACWGGGCTTGAGTTATGGTAGGCACAGTAGCACTTCCTGTGGTGGTGGTGGTGTGTGTGTGGGGGTGTATGGAAACATGCTGGGCTTTCCCTGGAAAGGGGTTGTAGACAGGCCTGGAACACTGCAGCCCCCGCCCCAGGAATGAGTCACACTCATTTCTGTAAGTGATGTAAGAAAGAGAAGACTTGAGTCGTGTTAGTGAATGATCTGTGTAGCGTGGCACTTCCAACCTGCTTGTCTCAGGAACCCATTCCCATTCCGGAAAGGAAACGGGTGTTGATGTCCCTGCTGGCTAGTTTTTATGTCAACTTGATACACTAGAGACATCGGAGAGGACGGAGCCTCAATGGAGAAAATGCCTCCTTAAGATTGGGCTGTAAGGTATTTTATTAACTAGTAATTGATGGGGAGGGCCCAGCCCATTGTGGGTGGGGCCATCCCTGGGCTGATGACGCTGGGTTCTATAAGGAAGCGGGCTGAGCAAGCCATGGGGAGCAAACCAGGAAGCAGCACCCCTCCATGGCCTCTGCATCAGCTCCGGCCTCCAGGTGCAAACCTTATTTGAGTTTCTGTCCTGATTTCCTCCAATGATGGACTACAATGTGGAAGTGTAAGTCAGATAAACCCTTTCCTCCCCAGCTTGGTGTTTCATCACAAGAAAAACCACAATGAAGAAGATGTCACACAGGTTTATGCTGAAGGTAGAAAATTAGTAATTCCTGGCATAGCAGTATGCCTTACATTATTTTATTTTGTTTTTGAGACAGGGTCTTATGCAGCCCAGGGTGGCCTTGAACTCACAACCTTCATGTTTCAGACTCTCTAGTGCTAGGTTCTAGGCATGCATTTAACTCTTGCATTCCTGACTGAAATTTTTTGGGAAGTTGTGAGGGACTTGAGGTGGAACACCCAGGCTTACTCCCACCCTACCTGTAACGTGAGGAATCCGTACATCTGAGTTTCAAACCAATGGCTGCTCACCCCAAAGGGATGTGCCTTAAGCAATAAACCTTGGGGATTCCAGAAATTAAAAACTTCAGATGCGTGGGTAGAATGGAACTTCCTTTTATCACTTATGTGTTTATTACAAGGGCCCCAGTTTTTCTGAGAGTTGCATAGACTATTCTAATCCTAATAGTTCAGTGCCCCCTCACCACCCCCCAGCCCACTTTGAGTCTTTGGCAAGATGGGGTCAGAAGAACTTAGGGAGAAAGACTTGGAGAAGGGGACCCTGGAAAAACCGGAAGGCTCCCTGATTTTCTATGGTTGAGCTAGGTCAAGTCTGAGCCTTCAAATGCTTGTGTCTTAGAGAAATCTGACTCGGGTTTTCCATGTTAGTTGCCGCTGAGATACAAAACTGTGCCTGTTTATAACTGGTGCTGGGGATTGAAACCTAGGTACCTGGGCATGTCACAGGCAAGGGCTCTCTCATGGAACCACATCTCAGTCCTTCTTACTTTTCTTTTTCTTTCTTTCTTTCTTTCTTTCTTTCTTTCTTTCTTTCTTTCTTTCTTTCTTTTGTTCTTCTCTCTCTCTCTCTCTCTCTCTCTCTCTCTCTCTCTCTCTCTCTCTCTCTTTTAATTTTGAGATAGGGATTCCTTAAGCTGCCCCTGCCGTACTTGAATCCCAAGCAACTAGGATGACAGGTCCACACCAAGATCAGCAGAACTATGGCTTTTGGGGGACAGAGAATCTGGTTTCTGGGAATGGGAAGAGAGCTTGGGCCTGTGAGTGGGTTTCTGCGAAGATGCTCTTGTGTGTAAAACAAGCACTTGTTGTGAATGCTGCTAGGCTGCTCTCTGGATGGGCTCTCCAGAAAAGAGCCTGGCTGGCTACTCTATCTTCTCTCAAATGGAGAGCTCACGCGGGTGCTTCGCGAAGCTGTTGATCCTATATGTGTGTACACTCCTGGGGCGCTTTCCTGACTAAGTGGGTGCTATTTTTAGGCCTGAGTTTTGTCTGTTGAGCATGTGGGATTCAACCAGCTCCTGTACAGCTCAGGCTAGGATAACTGAGGCACTGAATGCCCTGCCCATTTTACCTGAGAAGAGAGAAGGCATGGGCAGGTGCCCCTCGGATGGAAGAAATGGTGTAGCAGGAGCCTTTATTACAATATTATTAAAACAGCTTTGGCAAAGGAGAAGGACACAAGCAAGTGGAGAGGGTCAACAATCTAGTCCACCGGGGACTGCTTGCCAGGATTCTATGCCCCAGAGTGCAGGATACACCATGGGTATTTTGTGGAATTTCCCTTCCAAATGCTGAAAAACCACTGCAATTGTGATCAGTTTACATATCCATGTTAAAGCATTACACAGCTGAGCATGGTGGTGTTTATGCCTGTCATCCCAGCACCAAGTGTCTGAGGCAGGAGGATTACAAACTCAAGGCCAGCCTGGGCTACCTAGTTAAGACTGTCTCAAAAATAAACGAACAAACAAATAAATAACAACCCACAAATAAAATACAGTGGGACTATTCTTATGTCATCAAGTACTTTCTTGGGCAGTGGATTCTATCTGGTAGCAACAAGTCTGAAAATTTCTGGAGCTTTAAAGGATGTTCTGGCACATCCTGAAAGAGGTTAGAGCGAGTGCTATGACATGATTGCCTCCTGCTTAAGTTTCATTGTATCTATCTCCGACCTGCTTAAGTTACATTGTATCTCTGACCTGCTTAAGTTACATTGTATGTATCTTCCTTGGAGAGCTTTTCTCCTCAGAGCAACTCTGTGTCTCTTGTTTGCTTTGGCAGTTGAGCCTGTCGCTGCCTTAAAATGTCATCTACACAGACACATGCTCCTAAGCTATAGTTTAGAAAAGCTCTGGTTACACAGCCTATGGTGAACCAGGAGCATGAACTGAGATCCAGGAATGCTGACCCAGGGCAGGTCATACCTTGGTGCCCTTTTCAAGAATATTCTTTAGGTACCCGTCTATTTAGAGATGAGAGGATGAACACTGTGATGGAGGGTAGAAAGGCAGCGCCCTAATTTTTCCTGTTTTAAAAAGAAACCTAAAGCTCTGTAATTTGCTGTGCTGGTTGAGTTTTGTCCAGTTGTCACAAACTAGAGCTGGCTGGAAAAAGGAAACCTCAGGTGAGGAATTGCCTCCATCAAAACAGCCTGGGGTCATGTCTCTGGGGGCATTTTCCTGATTAATGATAGATATAGGTGGGCCCAACCCAGTGTGGGCAAGTAGACCTGGATAATATAAGAAAGTAGGTCTCCAGGCCAGGTGGTGCACACCTTTAATCCCAGCATTTGGGAGGCAGAGGCAGCCAGAAATAGACTACTTCTTGCTGATTTAGAGGCATTGACTTCCTTGGGGCAAGTCCAGTCTTTGTCATCAGGAGCAGCAGGGGGAGCAGAAGCCATCTTCTTGGAGTTCTTCCCCCATCCCCCACAGCTCTCTCAGGCTCTGGCATTTATCCCTCTCCAGAGTCCCCAAAATTATACTGTGCAGCTGGCAATGATCACACACCTGCTAGTGCACCAGGCAAATCATAATCACCTGCTGTGAAGCAGCCGCTTATCCCACAACCTGGGATTAAAACAAAGACATTCATAAAACATAGCTGGGTTTTTTTTTTTTTTTTGAATCTGGAATTCAAATAGATTTTATTGGGAAAAATCTACTTGAAACCTGAACTACCAGGAAAGCAAGGGATTGTAAAAAACAAAGAAGTCACCAGAGAAGGTAGCCTTGTCCCACATAGCTGGGTTTCTAAAGAAACCAAAATTCTCRCCTGAAGGGAGGAATCTCTGCTGGCCTCAGAGCTAGGAAATGTTCTCAAGTTAGTTGGTAAGCATGGTGTGTTATGAGCCTGTCCAATAGCGTTTTTCTTTCCCACATCCAGTTTTTAAAGGTCAATAGCTTAGGCTATGGGATGAATGAAGAAAGTGGGGGATGGGTCATACCCACCCCGAGGTATGACTAGGGGTGGGTGGGCGAAGTGAGGCAGCAGGAAAATGGTGGCTGCTGGTCCCAGATTGCCTAAGTGAGGCTGGCAGAGTCCAGAGGAGCCTGACCCTGATCACATGTCACTCACTGCCTGTGCAATCTCAGTCATCAAAACATGTCTCCTAAAGGTGAGCACAATTTGATGCCCTCCTTGGTGCTGACCTCATTTGAAGAGTACATCAAACCTAATGCTGCGAAACCAAGGAGTATCAAGCATCCTGTATCTGCAAAGAGATTGGTTTTTCTAAGGCTCTCTCTAGGCTATTCTCTGCAGGAAAGTGGCTCCCCTCCCTCCCCTCTATACACTCACCCATTGAGGAGGCTTTCAAGTGCAATCAGCAGCTGCTGTCACTGAGAGACCTGTCCTGGCTAGGTCAGCAGATGCTCTTGACAAGAGGCTGGAGGAATTAGTGAATGAGGTTTAGATGGTCTTAACAAAGGGAAGCTCTGGAGGAGAGCTCCACTAACAATCACCAGCATACCTTCCAGATCTCTCCTGCAGCTCATTGAGATGATTTCTATCTGACCAGAAGAGGCCCTCAGCATGGGTGCCTTTCATCCCGTGTGGGGAGTGTGCCAAGTTTTCTCTGTCTTCAGCTAGCTTGCTGAAAAGGTCAGACAGCCATGCTGGGGGCTTGGCTTCGGTGTGTCTTTCTTACTTTTTTTCTTTTATTTTTTTATTGGATATCATCTTCATTTACACTGCCAATGGTAAAACCTTTCCCGATTTCTCCCCTCCCCAAAGATCCCTAGCCCCTCGTCCCCCCCACCCCCACGTATATGCCCCTCCACCGGACTCACTCCCTCCCCCCCTCCGATCTCCCTTTGTGGTGCATCTATTGAGCCTTCACCTGACCAAGGACCACTCCTCCCACTAATGCCCAACAAGGCATTCCTCTGCCACATTTTTGGCTGGAACCATGTGTACCTCTTGGTTGATGGTTTAGTCTCTGGGAGTCCTGGGGCATCTGGGTGGCCGAAATCATTGTTCTTCCCATGGGGCTGTAAACCCCTTCAGTTCTTCCACACTACCCTCCAGCTCCTCCATTTGGGACCCCACACCCAGTCCAATAGTTGGCTGCTAGCATCTGCCTCTGTATTTGTAAGGCAAAGCTCCTCCAGAGACAACCATGGCATGCTCCTTTTGATATACACTTCTTGTCATCCATAGTAGGGTTTGGTGACGATGAATCCCCAGGTAGGGCAGTCTCTGGGTGGCCTTTACTTCAGTCTCTGCTCCACACTTTGTCTCCCTTATTTCTCCTGTGAGTATTTTGTTCCCTTTCTCAGAGGAACCAAAGCACCCTCACTTAAGTCCTTCTTCTTGGGCTTCCTGTACTGGTTGAATTGTAACTTGTTTATTTTGAGCTTTTGGGCTAATATCCGCTTATTAGTGAGTGCTTAAGACCAGCCTTAGGCCATGGTGATCTGATAAGGTACATGGAATAATTTCAGTATTTCTGTATCTGTTGAGGCCCGTTTTGTGACCAAATATATGGTCAGTTTTGGAGAAGGTACCATGAGGTCCAGAAAAGGTATATTCTTTTGCTTTAGGRTGGAATGTTTTATAAATATCTGTTAGATCTATTTGGTCCATAACTTCAGTTAGTTTCACGGTATCTCTGTTTAGTTTCTGATTCCATGATTTGTCCATTTTTGAGAGTGGGGTTTTGAAGTCTCCCACTATTATTGTGTGGGGTTCAATGTGTGCTTTGAGCTTTATTAAAGTTTCTTTAATGAATGTGGGTGCCCTTGCATTCAGAGCATAGATGTTCAGAATTGAGAGTTCATCTTGGTAGACTTTTCCTTTGACCAGTATGAAATGTCCTTCCTTATCTTTTTTGACAACTTTTGGTTAAAAGTCAATTTTATCCAATATAAGACTGGCTACTCCAACTTGTTTCTTGGGACCATTTGCTTGGAAAATTGTTTTCCAACCTTTGACTCTGAAATGGTGACTGTCTTTGTCACTGAGGTGGGTTTCTTGTATGCAGCAAAACGTTGGGTCCTGTTTACATATCCAGTTTGTTAGTCTTTGTCTTTTTATAGGGGAATTGAGATCATTGATATTAAGAGATATTAAGGAAAAGTGATTGCTGCTTACTGTTATCTTCTTAGTTAAAGGTGAAATTCTGGTTGGGTAGCTATCTCCTATTGGGTTTGTTGAAAGATTACCTTATTGATTTTTCTATGGTGTGGTTTCCCTCCTTGTGTTGGTATTTTCTATCCATATCCTTTGCAGAGCTGGGTTTGTGGAAAGCTAGTGTATAAATTTGCTTTTGTCATGGAATGTCTTGTTTTCTCCATCTATGGTAATTGAAAGTTTTGCTGGGCATAGTAGTCTGGGCTGACATTTATGTTCTCTTAAGGTCTGTATGACATCTGCCCAGGCTCTTCTGGTGTTCATAGTCCCTGGCGAGAAGTCTGGTGTAATTCTGATAGATCTGCCTTTATATGCTACTTGACCTTTTTATCTTACTGCTTTTAATATTCTTTCTTTGTTTAGTACATTTGGTGTTTTGATTATTATGTGACAGGAGGATTTCTGCTCTGGTCCAATCTGTTCGGAGTTCTGTAGGCTTCCTGTATGTTCATGGGCATCTCTTTCTTTAGGTTAGGGAAGTTTTCATTTATAATTTTGTTGAGGATATTTACTGGGCCTTTAAGATGTAAATACTTGCTTTCTTCTATATCTATAATCCTTAGGTTTGGTCTTCTCATTGTGTCCTGGATTTCCTGGATGTTTTGGGTTACAAGTTTTTTGCATTTTGCATTTTCTTTGACTGTTGAGTCAATGTTTTCTATGGAATCTTCAGCATCTGAGATTCTTTCTTCTATCTCTTGTATTCTGTTGTTGATGGCTTGCATTTATGACTCCTGTATTCTTTCCAAGGCTTTCTATCTTCAGAAATGTCTCACTTTGTGATTTCTTTATTATTTCCATGTTTAGATCCTGGATAGTTTTATTCAGTTCCTTCACTTGTTTGTTTGTTTTTTCCTGAAATTCTTTAAGGAATTTTTGTGTATCCTCTTTAAGGGCTTCTACCTGTTGACCCATGTTCTCCTGTGTTTCTTTTAGGGATTTTTGTGATTCCTCTTTAAGGGCTTCTGCATGTCTCCCATAATTCCCTATGGGGTTTTTGTGTTTCCTCTTTAAGGGCTTCTACCTGTTGACCCATGTTCTTCTGTATTTCTTTAAGGGAGTTATTTATGTCCTTCTTGAAGTCCTCTATCAGCAATATGAGATGTGATTTTAAATCTAGCTCTTGCTTTTCTGATGTGATAGAATATCCAGGATTGGCTGTTGTGGGAGAACTGGGTTCTGATGGTGCCATGTTGCCTTGGTTTGTGTTGGTAATGATCTTGCATTTGCTTTTGGCCATCTCATTATCTCCAGTGATAGCTGGTCTTGCTGTTTCTATCTTCTCTGTCCTGCTTGCCTGTGTTTTTGTACTCCTGAGATTCCCTTTCTCTCCAATGCCCTGCAAACAGCTGGTTCTCCAGGAAGTATCGGGTGATGGGGTCTTCCCTGTGGCAGACTTGGCAAGGGTCAAATGCCCTACAGGCTGCTAGTTCTCAAATGTTCTGCTGCNATATGCTACTTGACCTTTTTATCTTACTGCTTTTAATATTCTTTCTTTGTTTAGTACATTTGGTGTTTTGATTATTATGTGACAGGAGGATTTCTGCTCTGGTCCAATCTGTTCGGAGTTCTGTAGGCTTCCTGTATGTTCATGGGCATCTCTTTCTTTAGGTTAGGGAAGTTTTCATTTATAATTTTGTTGAGGATATTTACTGGGCCTTTAAGATGTAAATACTTGCTTTCTTCTATATCTATAATCCTTAGGTTTGGTCTTCTCATTGTGTCCTGGATTTCCTGGATGTTTTGGGTTACAAGTTTTTTGCATTTTGCATTTTCTTTGACTGTTGAGTCAATGTTTTCTATGGAATCTTCAGCATCTGAGATTCTTTCTTCTATCTCTTGTATTCTGTTGTTGATGGCTTGCATTTATGACTCCTGTATTCTTTCCAAGGCTTTCTATCTTCAGAAATGTCTCACTTTGTGATTTCTTTATTATTTCCATGTTTAGATCCTGGATAGTTTTATTCAGTTCCTTCACTTGTTTGTTTGTTTTTTCCTGAAATTCTTTAAGGAATTTTTGTGTATCCTCTTTAAGGGCTTCTACCTGTTGACCCATGTTCTCCTGTGTTTCTTTTAGGGATTTTTGTGATTCCTCTTTAAGGGCTTCTGCATGTCTCCCATAATTCCCTATGGGGTTTTTGTGTTTCCTCTTTAAGGGCTTCTACCTGTTGACCCATGTTCTTCTGTATTTCTTTAAGGGAGTTATTTATGTCCTTCTTGAAGTCCTCTATCAGCAATATGAGATGTGATTTTAAATCTAGCTCTTGCTTTTCTGATGTGATAGAATATCCAGGATTGGCTGTTGTGGGAGAACTGGGTTCTGATGGTGCCATGTTGCCTTGGTTTGTGTTGGTAATGATCTTGCATTTGCTTTTGGCCATCTCATTATCTCCAGTGATAGCTGGTCTTGCTGTTTCTATCTTCTCTGTCCTGCTTGCCTGTGTTTTTGTACTCCTGAGATTCCCTTTCTCTCCAATGCCCTGCAAACAGCTGGTTCTCCAGGAAGTATCGGGTGATGGGGTCTTCCCTGTGGCAGACTTGGCAAGGGTCAAATGCCCTACAGGCTGCTAGTTCTCAAATGTTCTGCTGCWGCCGGTTCTTGAATGCCCTGCTGCTGCCAGTTCTCTAGAAAGTATCAGGAAGTAGGATCTTCCCCATGGCAGTAGTGTCAAAGGTCTACCACATCCAATGATGGCGGGGGAAGAGGGAGGGATAGAAGGGAAGGAAGGGGAGTGGTGATCTGGAGGTTGGTGGGTAGTGAGTCCCAGAGTGACTCTGGGTCTCTGGAGGTGGGGAGTGGTTCTTACCGAATGCCCTGCTCTTGCTAGTTCTCTAGAAAGTATCAGGAAGTAGGATCCTCCCCGTGTGGCAGAGGTGGCACCGGTCAGGTGTGTCTTTCTAAAGGACAAAAACCATGTATGCTTTTGTGATATACTCCCTGTGTGTCCCCCAGTCTCTTTCCTCCCGTGCTCTGGGCTAGTCCTCCCAGCTGTTGATGGATGGGAATCCATCATAGAAATAGACATAGACAGAGGAAGAAAAACAATCCCTGCATTCTCAGCATGGCTGTCACACACTGCCCAGACACATGGTGGAAATATTGGAAGCCTGCCTTGCTGCTGGCCCTAGCAAAGCATTTGGCTGTCCTTGTGTCATGCCCTCTCCTTCAGATGTCTGAGTCCTTTGGAAACTGGGCTCTGAACTCAATTCCATAGGTGTCGACTGTGGCCTACTCTATCAGATTTTCCATCCAGGCCTCCAGTTTCCTTTGGAGCAAAATGAAAACAAGTTATGAGAGGGTAGGAGTGGAGTAGAAGGTGGTCTAAAGATAGCTGTTCTGACCCAAATAAAATTACAACCCTGAGGGCATGTATGGTGGTTTGAATATGGTTGGCCCAGGGAGCGGCACTACTAGGAGGTGTTGGGTTGGAGGTGTTGGAGTGGGTGTGGCTTCATTGGAGTGGGTGTGGCCTTGATGGAGAAAGTGTATCACTGTGAGGATGGAGTTTGAGACCCTCCTCCTCCTCCTAGCTACCTGGAAGTCAGTCTTCTGGTTCCCTTCAAAACTATATGTAGAACTCCCAGCTCCTCCAGCGCCGCCATACTTCCCTGGATGCTGCYGTGCTCTCTGCCTTGATAATGGACTGAACCTCTGAACCTGTGAGCCAGCCCCAATTAAATGTTGTTCTTTGTAAGAGTTGCCTTGGTCATGGTGTCTCCTCAGAGCAATGGAAACCCTAACTAAGACCACATGTAAATCTGTGTCAAACAGGCCTTCGTGTTATGGGGATGTCTTGGATTATTAACAAAATACTCCACGTTGGTGGTTTAAAACTGCAGAAGTTAGTGCTTTCCAGTTTAAGTCAAAAGTTTAAATGAGAGAAGATCTGTTTTGTTCCTGTCACTTAGCATCAAATAATGCTAAGCATGTTACACTATATATATAAAATATATAAAATATGTAATATATATATATATATATATATATATATATATATATTCTAACTCTTATCTTTCACTGGATGACACAGAAGTAGCTTGTAACCTCCCACATCCAAGAAGCTGATTTTCTGTTTCAATGAGATTCCCACCCACAGGCCAGTCAGTTGTGCTGGGATTGGGAAACACTCTAGAAGAAGCTTGGCAATCAGAAGAATCCTGCTCATGTTCCGCATATCTCAGAAGAGTTTAGGAGATCCTTAAAGTCACCCTGAAGGTACCTTTGTCCCAATTTTACAGATGAAGAATTGGAAGCCAGCCAAGTTAAAACCTATTTAAGCTCTCATATAGAAGCCAATGTGGTGGTGCACACCTTTGATCCCAGCACTCGGGAAACAGAAGCAGGCAGATCTCAGTGGCTTTGACTTCCAGGTTAGCCTAAAATAGTGAGTTCCAGGCCAGCAAGAGCTATGTAGTGAGACATCACTACTACATCCCAAGAAACACCATCTTACAGCAAACTCCCTGATCCTCTGGTTCTTAGAATCTTTTCACTCCAAATTCCACAATGATCCCTGAGTCTTACATTGTATTGTAGGTGTGTCAAACTAGTGAGGCCTGGTTCCACAACTCTATATTTTGATTAATTGTGAACTTCTGTAATTGTCTTTGCCTGTTATAAAGAGAAGTTTGCTTGATGCAGGGTAAGGACCACACTTATCTGTGATATAAGGACAAATATTTAGAATGTAGGTAGGGATTGTGTTGGTTCAGTGAAGTGGTCGTAAGTTCTCCTCCAAGATCCATGACTTCATTAGCAGTGGGCTAGGTTTCCAGGTCCAGACATGACTTCCTTCTTGTTGAGCAGGTCTTAAGTCCAATCAGAGAACTGTTGGCTACAGCCRAGCTGTGCACACTACCACTGTACCTTAGAGTTMCTGTGCCATGCTTCTTGTGGTGGGTTACAGGATTCATGGCTGGGTAGGACTGTTGGTTGCTCCCGTCCTTCAGAAGCAAGCATGGTATCTTCTGGGGCCATGAAAGCTAGTCCCCAGGGAGGAGGTCTTTGGGTTACTTGAGTGTCAGAAGCTACAACCATAAAGTCTCCCCTGAGTGGCTGCCTAAACAGCCGAACAAGGGTAATAATAGGTATGCTAGCATGGATGTGGGAAAGCATTCACGAGGTCTCAGACACACACACACACACACACACACACACACACACACACACACACACATCCTACAGGCAACAAGCAACTAAGGAATGCTCCCCTGGGAGGAGCACACCATGGTTTATCCAATCCCAAATGGTCGGCCATGAAAACATATACATGCAGGTAATATACAATCTGAGAAAGCTGTATTTGTGTATTTAGGAATATATATGTGTGTATAAAATTAATAATAATAAAAAAGAGGTCCTGAAAGTGAAAGAGAACAAGGAAAAGGCATTGCAGGGAAGAAAGAGAAGGGGAGAAATGATATATTATAATCTCAAAATACTTCAAAACAAACAAACAAATTAAATGTRCATGGAGGTCAGGTAAGGAKTCACTACAACCAAGTGGCAAGCCTCAGGGTATTCATTACAGCCCTACAGTCYAGTTCTGGGCAYTMATCATTTCTATGGTTTAATCTATAAAGGAAAGTAAAAGAAAACCCACAAATATAACTATACACACATATGCATGTATGGAACACACACACACACACACACACACACACACACACACACTCTGAAAAACACAAAACCTAGAGTCTTCCTTCATAGTCCTTGCTTCTGCCGATAGTCCTTGTTCCCTGCCTGAAGGTCCTCCCACCTCCTTATCTGAGTCACGGCTTACCTGATCGCTGTCTGTACTGGCTGGTTTTGTGTGTCAACTTGACACAAGTTAGAGTCATCAGAGAGGAGGGGGCCTCAGTTGAGAAAATGTCTCCACAAGMTCCAGCTGTAAAGCATGTTCTCATTTCCTGATCAATGAGAGAGGTCCAGCTCATGGTGGTGGTGTCACCTCTAGGGCTGATGTCCTGAGTTCTATAAGAAAGCAGGCTGAGYAAGCCACKAGAAGCCAGCCAGTAAGCAACATCCCTCCACGGCTTCTGCATCAGMTCCTGCCTCCAGGTTTCAGCCCTGCTTGAGTTCCTGTCCTGACTTATCCCACTTTCAGACTGTGATCTGGAAGTATAAGCTGAATAAACCCTTTTCTCCCCAAGTTGCTTATTGGTCATAGTGTTTCATTACAGCAATAGAAACCCTAGCTAAGACAATCCCTATTCCTTTTTCAACATTTTTCTCAGCTATAAAATTGCTCAAGGAAGCCTACTTGGTCCCGCATACCAGGGCAGGCATTGTGTTTTCATAATCCATATGTTTTTCCTTTTTACATTATTACTTATGAAAATTTGTGTTATAATATCTGGGTTACAATAACTGCAAGGGCCAAGACTACATATTCTCCCCATGTTTACCATGGTGAGTCCTTGGTGCGTGTTGACGTGCCCTTTTGTACATGGTAAGTCCTTGGCGCTGTGTGTCCTTGGGAAATCAAAAGGATTGAATCCTTAGGGAACAACGAGAAAAAAGAGCTTTTCTCTTTAAGAGAGAAATGCTTTTAAAACCTTACAGATCCTAAGAGATGAAGACAAAGGCTTCTGAGACAGAATTGATTTTACAAATCAGGTTTCCTCTGCATAGCCGTGTCCTTCAGGGAGGAAGCGCTGATTTGGGTTCATAATTCTGGAACTCAGGACATGGTTGCTTGCATGGGACACAACAGTGGCAGAAGTGGGATGGTGGAGGCCCTTCATCTCACTGAACAGGAAATGACGAGGTACATAAGCTTGTGGAAGCTATTTCACAATATTCYACCCCTGGCTCCCAAAGGCCTGTGATCATTTCTTCTGTTTTGTTTTGTGTGACASTGTCTTATTTAGCCTAGACTGGCCTCTAAACTTGCTATGTAGTTGAGGATGGCCTTGAACTCCTGGTTTCCTGCCTCTGTCTCCAAAGTATTGAATGACAGGCATGTGCCGCCATCCCCAGCTTCCTGGCCATCCTTCTATGCAAAATACAGTTAGTCTATCTTTAAGGGTCCAGTCTTAATAGTTGCAACATGGTCCAAAGGCTGAAATCTAACTTCCGGGGTAAGATGGCAGATTAGAAACTTCCTCTGTGTGGTTCAAGGAATGAGAAGTTCTCAGGTGACAAATACACACTATGTTTTGATGAGAGAAAGAGAACAAAAGACCAACTGGCCTCCACTCCAACCCAAGTCTCCTGTTAGGCAAAGGAAGCTGAAGGCTCAAGACCAGGTAAGCCTTGGKGACAACAGGCTGCCAGGCTGKCTCCAGAAGAAATTCACAGTTCTTGCAGGTCTTAAACCCAATGGGAGGATTTGGAGTGACCATGATGCCCTGGTGGCAGGCAGCTCTTGATATCTCAGAGTACTTTGACCARTCACTGTCTTGAGACTTAGATACTCTGGGGCCTGAGAAACAAAGGTTGGTAGTGAGTCAAGGAGYGTAGTGGCATGCTGCCACAGKGTCTGTGTGGTGAGCAGTCAGGTCAGAGGCAGGCCCACTGAGAAATGCAGGCAGTAGAGGATTCAGGGTTTGTGGACCCACTTCTGTTAGGATTATAAGCCTCTCTCTGGGTTGCTACAGAGATTAGAACTTCTGAGTCTGTGGCCAGCAGATAGCAKGGCCTCTTCAAATATGGCTTGCTGATGGACGGGCTGGAGAGCTTGGAACCCAKGTCCAGTGGACCAYCYCAYTTGCACAGCKTCACAGCTCCTCAAGCAGCCTTGCTGCAGGTCATGGTCTCAGAGCATGVGAGCCGCAGGCTGAGTGCCTCTGGCTCTCCCTTCTGCTGCAGCACTCTGTGCTCTGCTCGTTTTCTTGTTCTGATCTACTTAGGAGATAGCCTTTGGCTTGGATGCTTGCCACTCCCGGATGCACGGATGGGGGTGGGGAGGACTCC
>BDUI01012259.1:31477-41655 GCA_002335545.1 Apodemus speciosus
GTCTCTACAACCAAAAGTCTTTAATATCAGAAGGGGGACTAAAGGGCCCACATGCTTCCCACTTTTGACAAGACCCTGTCTTAGTTAGGGTTTTACTGCTGTGAACAGACACCATGACCCAGGCAACTCTTTACAAGGCAACTCTCTACAAATTGGCTTACACGTTCAGTCCATTATCAAAGCAGGAACGTGGCAGCATCCAAGTAGGCATGGTACAGGAGGAGCTGAGAGTTCTCCATCTTCATCTGAAGGCTGCTAACAGAATACTCACTTCCAGGCAGCTAGGACTAGGGTCTTAAAGCCCACGCCCACAGTGACACACCCACTCCAACAGGGCCACACCTAATCGTGCCACTCCCTGGCCCAAGCATATGCAAACCACCACAGACCCGCAGAGAACTTTAAAAGAATACATGCCTTTATTTCCTCTGTTCAGGAAGACTATCAGATACTGACCGCAGCATAATTATATCGCATGATTCTGTAGCCTGAGATAGTTTGCTCTTTTGATCTGGCTTTCTATCATAGCCACATTCGGCAGTCAGGGTCACCTAACATGGGGCTCATCTTAGACAGACAGTGAGATATGTTTCCATGAAGTTTTTATCTTTAAAGGTTCTAGATCAGCTTCTCATGGTAATAGAACATTCCATGAGTAAAAGCTACAGTGTGTGACGGGCATTCAGCTTTGGCTGGCTTGTATTAGGTTGCCAGTGTCCACTGGCAAAGCAAGTTACATGGCTAAGCTTGGGTCCGCTATAGAAGAGTACAACCCTAGGGCCCACTGGGARTTTCATTTGGAGCCTCCACTAATGTAACAATCTACGTGACTGGRAGTTTGTGTCTCAGACGTGTTAGGTACTAAGTGCAGTAACAGAAAGAAGGCATTAATAAGATTAAGGAACATTCTAGCAACATTAGAAAGGGTCCATAGAAATGTTTTTTTGAAGGAAAGGTCTGAGTTAGTTATCTGTGTGGACCCCACAATACTTAGGGGGGTTTCCATACAAAGGTGCTCAGGAAATATTTGCCAAATTGAACTAATCTATCAGTAACACATTGAGGAATTGGCAGTAAAGCCTAGAATGATGACATCCTTAAAGAGAATAGAGCCCCCCACCCCCAAACAGGAAGAATAAGTGCTAATAGGAGGGAAAAGAAATCCGTGAAACAAAGACACAACAGAAAACATTACCACCTGCTTGTTCCACAAACTATGTGTCCGCCCCTTCAGCCAGCATTTGTTGACTGCTAGATGTTATTTAATGCACCATGTACAGTTGTGTTTCTCAGAACGTAGATCGCCAGAGCCGTGTGCAATGCTTAGTGGAGCTATGGGGAACACTTACAGAGATGGTTAGAAATGGCTTACCAAGAGGTCTGGTGGGTGRGCTGGAGACAGTAGAGTGTTCTTCCTTCTGTCATCTTCCTGTTCTCCAGAGGGATACCGAAGTCCATGGAGATCACAGATATGATTTGTATCCTGGCTGTATCTTGCTTTATTACACCAGCACAGGGCAGAGTTATCCACCAATTCCTAGTACCTGAGCATTCTGATTAGGGACTTTTACTAGCCATCCTCATTGAGAGAGTTGGCTTCAACCAATGACTGGCAGGCACTGGTATAACATATTCAAGCTACCAGTTTCATGTTGTAAAGCTAGAGGCAGAGAGAGTCCATTTTCCCACCAATCAGCAYTGTTCTGCTGACAGGTATAACAGACTACAGTTTTGCTGGAGATCTTCTACTCAGAACTGTCCTGCAAATGAYGGCTGAGTCCCTTCCYGCGTTTCTGTTTGCAGCTGATTTCTAGCTCCAACTTGGTTTCCTACTAACCCATGTATTTGCTTCTGAGTGACATTTAAGATGCAAATRCAATYATTAAGCTTTGTGAGGATATGCCAGATGTGGGGGTGCACACCTTCAATCCAGGCACTCTGGAAGCAGAGGCAGATAAATCTCTGTGGGATCAAATTCAGCCTGGTTTACAACAATACTCCCAGGTTTGTGAGGATAGAGATGGTTTTGGGGCACCTAGTAGGTACTCAGTAAATATTTGCCAACTGCATATTGAGAGGACTCCCAGCTTATGAGCAAGTTATAGCCCCAGACTTCTGGTGTGAAGAAGTCTTTGGAGATTTGTACTGGTTTTGGTCATCATAATGATAGATAGTTTTGTTGTTGTTGTTTGTTTTTCCTGACACAGGATTTTTATTCATAGCYCTGGCTATCCTGGAACTTACTCTGTAGACCAGGTTGGCCTTGAACTCACRGAGATCTGCCTGGCTCTGCCTCCCGWRTGCTGGGATTAAAGGTGTGTGTGCTACTATTGCCTGGCATGGTAGACAGTTTTTGACTTGTTGGTCTAACTATAAAAATGAAGTTCACACAAAATAGAGCCTGGCCCCTGTTTCAGCCTCCCGGGGATCATCCAATGGTAAACCGGGTTAAGGAGTGAGGAAGAGGAGGAGGAGGAAGAAGGCTAAGCTGCAAGAGCTATGGAGGTAGATAGTGTGCTGTCTGCATCCTTTTCGGTCCTTTCCACGTTTGTGTTTCTCTGTTATTACCCGAGAGCCTCCCYACATGCCCCACTTCRTCARCAGCCTTGTCTGAGAGAGAAACAATGCTACCTCTGAGAGTGTTCTGACCTTTGGCACTCTAAGACATGATCRACAGACTTTTGCACCTCCAGGGTACAGGAATGTGTTATTTTGTAAGACATGTGAGCTTGTTACATTCCCATGTATTTGCCTATCCATGTGTCCCRGCCTTTGTTCTCCCTGATGAKTTAGTAAGCAAAACATTCWATCTCCTTCTAAATATAGTGTARCAACTGTATAGTATCTTTACATGCAATAGAGTCTGATAAAAACTCACTATTGGAGACATGCTGGGTCCTTAGAACTTCTCACAGTCCCTTTGGGTCCCTGTCTCCCCTGCTGAAAAATCACACTGACTGAGTTCTGCTATCTCTGGCAAGTGGYGCCCCAAAAGAGGCAACTCAGTTCATCAAGTTGTGACTTGGTGGGGATTCTCAAGGTTGAGTGGCAATGGAATAGAGTCATCTTCACATCATTATTTGGCTCTTTTGTGCTGTCTTCTTATACAAGCATGGGCTGTGGTTAGTCTTGGAACTTATCAAGAACTGTTACAGTAGGTAATGCTGTCATGCCCATGGTTCCCAAAAGCACTCGAACCAGATGGGTGAGGTACTTTAAAAAGAAACAGATCCAAGGTATTTAAATTTCTACTCCTGAGTTTTTCAATATGGGCACTCATAAAAAGAACACTGGAACCATTTTGGAAGTATTTTAACACAAGCTGTCTCAGTCCCAAGGACACAAGAGAATAAATTCGAGTATACCTACAACTTCTGCATTTCCTCCTCAGATTCTTCAAGTTGGAGCAACCTTTTGAAACAGGATACAGAAAATGAAAGTAAATTGTTGCTGTTACAACACCAACTTGGCTATACATCACAAGCTTATGAACAAGTTTCGCTTGCTGTTTAGTGAGCGTGGTGACCTCTGTCTGAGCCTGGCTTTTATTAGGACATTACAGAGCCTTTCAGAAACTTTTGATGACTTTCTTGGTCACCTCACAAAAGCAGTGACAGGATAGTATGTCTGTGTTCAAACAATGCATATGTTAATCAAATGATTGGCTTTTAAAATGCTAATGCATTGGGGATTTTGTCTCCTAAAGGACAAAAGCACATGATTAATGATTACACCAGAGTAGCCCAAAATGCGGAAACATAAAAATAATGTTTTTGCTGCAGCATTTATTTATGGTAAGCATTTAGATTAGCTAAGCCAGTTCTTTTTCAGTATGGGAAGCCAGAGACTGTAGAGATGTCTCTATGGCTCCCACACCTTCACCAGGGATGTGCCCAAGGTGTCATCACAGGACTCATTAGGATAATCAATGTATATCCAAATTCTATAAGGACAATTCCTTGCCTCTCTGTCCATGGCACTGGGAAATAACCACAGAGACCCTCCCTGGGGACCCATCAGCGTCTCAAGGGACAGACCTAGTAAACCACAGAGATCCTCCCTGGGGACCCAACAGCATCTCAGAGGACAGACCTAGCAAACCAGAGTCTTTGATCTCTCTCAGCAGCAACCTCAGGGAGCACAGGATTAGACTTGCCAGCAGCTAGGAATATGGTTCTTAGAACTGCAATGAGTTTACATTGGAATTTGGGGCCCATTCTCAAGGCACAGTGAGATTAATTTTGGGGAAAAGTACTCTAAATTTAGCAGGTGTTACTGTTGTTCCTGGTGGTTGGTGATGATTATTCTAGTTGAGGCCATAATGTCTTCTGGAGAAATGTATTGAGAAAGGATGGTCTCTTGCTCAATTACCATTGGGGTCTGAGAATTACCACACAGACCATATCTCAGTTAAGCAAGAATTCTTTATTAGGCAAGATGGCTCAGTGGTTAAGAGCACTGACTCTTCTTCTAGAGGTCTAGAGTTCAATTCCCACAAACCACATGGTGGCTCACAACCATCTAGAGTGGGATCTGATGCCTTCTTCTGGTGTGTTGGAGGACAGTTACAGTGTATTCGTATACATAAAATAAATAACTCTAAAAAAAAAAGAATAGTTTATTGAACACAGACCATAATACTGGACATCCAGCCAGGACCACAAGAAGGAAAACCTGACTGTGGCACTAATCTGTCCTCAGGGCAGGCTTCTTATATGAAAAAACAGGTGCAAAAGTTCAAAGGCAAGCAATAAAGTGGTACCACAGTTTTGGCTAACTAGACAAAGCATCAACGACCAAGCTTTAAGCTGATTGGTCCTGAGTGAGGGATAGATGACAGGTGCTGAACAGAGGAGCTTCAGAACATTGATATACCAGAGCGTGAGTGATTCAACCATAACTTTTTGGCTTATTAGTAGCATTCTTCGGTGTCGGCTATGGATAATTACTTCTGGGACGTGGAGTCTGCGAACCTAAACTTTATCTCACCTTATGAGCAAAATAGAGACTAAATACAAAATGGCTGCAGTTATGTTAAAAGGAGCCAGGCCTCAACACCCTCCCCCTCCTTGAGTTGTTCCAGTGAGTCAAATGATTGACTCTTAATTTTTCTCTGAGGCCAGAGGAACCAGCTAAAAAACTTTTACACCAGCCAACGATGTTGGCATTTGTAATTTTGATCTCTCTTAATAAGTACTGCTGCTCCCATGCTGGCAGACCCTGCTGTGCCCATGCCTACCAGGAGGGGCACTAGGACTGGAGCTGCCCTGGCCATCTGGGAGCAGTGTAGAAGTCCCAGGTGTTCTCAGCCTCCCTCTCTAGAATCCCCACCCAAGGCAATAGATGTACAAGTAAGCACAGGTCAGAAGTTCACCGAGGATAAAAGAACTGATACAGGAGTTAGTCCTGACACGCAAACCTAGTGCCTTTTGTAGGCACTAAACTCCTGCAGTTGACATCTGTAGGGGAATTGTTACATTACAGTGTCGAAGGTACCAAGGCTGATATCTTCCATGAACCTGCATATAAGCAGAGGCCTTGTCCTTCAATCCCCTCAGAGTCAAGGTGGGCTCATATATATAATATCACATAGATTACATATACATACATACACACATACATACATACACACATACATAATACATACATATACACATACACATACATACATACATACACACATAATACATACATACACACATACATACACACATACACACACATACATACATAATACATACATACATATACACATACATACACACACATACATACACACACACATACGTACATACATAATACATACATACATGTGTGTATTATGTATGTATGTATGTGTGTATGTGTGTGTATGTATGTATGTATGTATGTATGTATGTATGTATGTATGTATGTATGTATTGTGTATGTATACCCCAAGGGACTTAGGGAAAGGGTTATACACCTTGTTGGGACCATTGATGTCTAAGACCCTGTTATTGGTGGCCTGACATCTCTGGATGCTGAACATCATTCCAGGGTCCTTGCCTGATGCATAAAGACAGAGTCCCCAAGTCTTCCCTGTGCATTACGTCCTGTTCATTGGAAACAGCTGAGTATAGCATTGATATACCTACCTTCTAGGGTCTGGTTGTCAGTGTCAGTCCAACAGAGCTTGTTCCAGGGCAGGAATGGTGGAAGCAGGGGTGACAGTACCCAGAGTGCACTATGGTGGCTAGCGAGGTAACCAAGCCCATGTCTGGCAGATGAGGGCTGGCTGACTTTTCTGTGCCAATGAGTACTTTTTTTCTGGCACGCTCAGACCAGCGTTTATTGTGTGATTGTCCTTCATCTAAGTGGAGACAGGACTCTCTTAGTTATAATGACAATTCCCATAAGGGTTATAACTGCTTTCCACAGGTGGCCCTATCCAAAACATATCCTTTGCTTTCCTGCGTTATCCCCTATATTATTCATCTTAATTTGAATGGGGTTGATTTTCCCCAGTTTTTCGGAGTGGCCCTCAACCCTCTGTGATCGAATATAATTATCCTTATCAGTTATCCAGGGGACTAATGTTTCACAGCCCCATATAACACAAAAGTACATATCTTGTCCCCCACGATCAGGGTCTTCATTTGAGGGACAGGCATATATCTGAAGGGTAGCCAAACTGCTCTTCACATTCTGGATCCCACATCCAGAAGACCCAGAGAATGAGGAAACATATATGTTTGCAGCCTTTGAATGTCTATTCCATTTTGGCCCAAACAACTTACATAAGTCTAAAGTAAGGACGGGGGACCAGAGGTAATGATATTAGTAATCAGGCTCCCGTCTATAGTTCTAATCAAAGTTTGTATGTGTTACACTGGAGCATGTGCAACACAGAAGAGAAAACTAGTCCCCAGAGGCTAGTCTAAATTTTAAGAGTTCTGTGGATGTTGTCTGATGATCCATCATGATGGTCCAGGTTCTGATGTTTCTAGGAGGCAAACTTCAGATGAGAGTGATGAATTCAGGATTGAATCCCATCTATTGCCATGACCATTGGGGTGGTCAGGATCACAAAGTGGGATCCTTTTCAGCGTGGGCCCCGGGGAGTTCCTTTTTGACCTAGCATTGTCCCTGTAAAGTGGGACAATGGACGTTGTATCTTTCTTCTGAAACTGCTTCCTGCTGACATTAGGACATCGTCCAAGGGGCCCAGGAAGGCTGATGTGCTAGTCAAAGGCTGGGCAGTGGGGCATCTGTCAGAAGCTGATCCAGATGAAAGACAGGAAGCAATCCCATCAACTGGACTGGTTATCGTGAGCTTTCAGCAAGTCCAGAGTTGAGCAGCTCCACAGCTGATCCCTGGATGGAGTCTGTCAGCCAGGTGAAAATCTACTGAGACAAATATAGACTAGAGACAGAAATTAGAGTTGTSTAATAGTTGGGGAAGGTWAGAAATCCCAAGACCAAGGGGAAAATCCCATTTTCAAGAACAGGCAGGTGTGTTTATCTGAAGTCCATTTGATCTGTGGCAGGTGGATTCAAATCTTACGATTTTTTGATTCCCTGAAACTTATGTGAACCTTAGTGAAAGGTAGCTAGCAGATGTCTGTAAAACAGGAATAGACTCATGCCTTTGAGGCCCAGTGAAAGCCATAGATTTGGATTAAAAGGCGTGAAATATTTTATTTTTTCAGTCCAGAGGGCTAAATGTACAGATTGAGCAGAAATGTTTTTAGCATGATAAGAAGTACCTTTAAGTCTATATTCAAAAGACATCCATTGTATGCAGCCAGTGCTCCATCAGTTTATCAAAATTCCATAGACAAAATCTTGAGCTTTGAAATCTTAATATATATACCACATATATTAAATTTTTTCTTATATAAATTTGTATTTATATACCTTAAAATATCTTTTTATACTCTCCAATTTTAAACATCTTGTTAGATCCTCAGACCAGAAATAAATTTTTTTTCTGTTTAACTCTTTGCCATGAGACGTGGGCAGTCCGTTATTGAGAGCAGCCATTTGATACGAAGCCTGTGGGCAAGGCATACCTGTTTGCCCTTTTTAGGAAGAAACCTAGTAGTTTTAACAGCGAACGAATTGACTAATGAGCTAGCACAGCAGTGGATTACCTTGAGGTAAGGAGCTACTTACCTGTTGTTTTCTAGCTTTCAAGCTACAATTAGCTTAGTCATCAATGTGATCAGGGATTTGAAGAGGGAGAAGTTAAAATGACAGCGACTAGTCCAGATTTTACTGCTCAGACAGTTGTCCCAGACTCCTTTCTCTCTGTGGCACCAAGGGCAGAGGCCGTCTTTGGCCATCAGGCCCAGAAGATGAAGAGCCTTTTTCTTGTGGAGGAGCATGGGAAAGGCTGACCTCACCTCATCTAAAGCAACACGTGGCAATCAACTCTTTGGTTGTCCACAGTTCAGGCAAGGCATTGAGGCAGTTATGCCCAGTGGTTATTGTTAGCATTCTGTCTAAGCTCTGCCCCACAGTTACCTGGCAACAGCCAGGTAGGCCTGACTCACTATGAAAGGGGATGCTTGCACCCTCCTCGCTCTCTTGTTCTCTTGTTCTTCTCTCCCCATTCCCTCCCCCTCTCTCCTCTTCCCCTTGCCTCCACCTCTCTTCATGTGTTCATGATGAGCCTCTACTCCTCTCTCTCTCTCTCTCTGCGTTTCTCTGCCTCTACTACCCTCTTGACTCCCCTCCCCAGGCCCTAAATGAACTCTAGTCTATACTATACCCTGTTGTGTGACTGGTCCCTCAGGGGGAAGGGATGCCTCAGCATGGGCCCGCTGAGGTACCCTTTCCCCCATACCTGACTACACCTCCATAGAACATATCCCCCCTTTATCTTTTTATAAACACATCAGTTATCCTACCACAATCTCAGAGGTGCCCTTGTTCCTTGTGCCTATATTTTCTTGGTGACCTTGCGGGGGGATGGGGTCACTGTTAGGATTTAGGAGCTTCTGTCTGTCATGATAAGCTTAAGCATTTTAAATGCCACACACAGCAGCTCTCTGAGTGTCTTGAGGGCTACCTGTGCCACCTACCTGGCATATCTGAGTTAAACAACCTTTGTCTGTTCTTAGTTAACGGCTTCAAACTGTACCTTTCAAACATAAAACAGGAGACTAAAATAAAGCTTTATTCTTATAATGACTGCATCAATACTTAGCTTGAAGTTAAATGTATGTCTGAACATATTAAAATATTTGATCATCTTTAAAGTTACTGACTATCAATCTCCATTAGGCTTGAACCTTAAAGATTACAGCTTAGGGCTGGAGAGATGGCTCAGTGGTTTAGAGCACCGACTGCTCTTCCAGAGGTCCTGAGTTCAATTCCCAGCAACCACATGGTGACTAAAGATTACAGCTTTACATTGAAGCTCTTCTAGTATCAAAATAAAACTTTTTAACCCATAAACATACTCCATAAAAAGACTACGAACTTCTCTGACCTTTGGTATATCATCATAGAACATAACAGTTTCCTGTGTGATTTAGGTTAAGCTGAAACCAGTGTCAGGGCAGGAAAATGTTAACAAGTTGGAGAAAATGGCAAGAATCTCGCGTGAGAGAGCTCTTCTCTGCTTCTTGGGTTTGCTGGAGGCTTGCCAAAGCTCAGGCAAGCTTAAAGACCAGTGATTCTTAACCTTTTTAATGCTGTACACCTCTAAAAAAATTAAATTAACAAAATCCTTAATTAAATTAATTAATTAAAATCATTACTAAAATTGCGGAGCAATATATACCTGATGTAATGAAAAGAAAAAGAAAAAGACAAAGCCACAACAGATTAAAAAAAAACTCAGGAATGTATATCTAATTGACATCATATTGCATTAATCAACAGCTGTATGTTTTGCCAGCTATGGCTATGATGGTCCTGAACAAGAAGGSTTTCCTGTTTTAGCTGCAGTAACTTTTCTGATTATGGGTCGTCACTCCTTCTGTGGAAGATTTTTACAGTCCCTCTAATGCATTTGGAACAAAGTGACCTGCAGCTCTCCTGACATCTCCTCATTCTTCTACACACTGACRTCCAGTTTGACTAGCACCATTTGTTGAAGATGCTGTCTTTTTCCCATGTATATTTTTCCCATGTATATTCCCAGGTAAAATCAGATGTCTGCAGGTGTGTAGATTCCATTGATCAATGTGTCTTTTTTTTTGTGCCAA
>BDUI01012262.1:16112-28154 GCA_002335545.1 Apodemus speciosus
TTAGAGAAATGGATGGAGCTGGAGAGCATCATACTGAGTGAAGTAACCCAGTCTCAAAAGAATACCAATGGCATGCACTCACTAATAAGTGGATATTAGCCTAGAATCTTGGAACACCATAGACAATCCACCTACCAAATGCTGTCGGACAAGAAGCAAAGAGTGGACCCAGGTTCTGGTAAGGCCCAATGCATCAGTGTAGGGGAATACCAAAACAGGGAAGTGGGAAGGGCTCAATAGGGGAACAGGGGGAGGGAAAAAGACATATGGGACATTGGGTGGCAGGGAAACCAGGAAAAGGGAAATGAAATGTAAATGAATATATCCAATAAAAAAATAATAATTTAAAAAAAAGAAAGTACCCCAGACAGGCCCATATTCTGAAGGTAATAACTGAATTTATATTCTTTCTTCCAAGATTTGTTAAATTGACAACCAAGATCAACTGTCCCACAAGATAAGAATTAAAATGTCTTTTTGATATGGCATTGGGTATACTAGTTGATACACAGGCCCTAGTAAATAGTTGCTACCTGGCTGAAATTTATACAAGCAATTTAATATAAGCCAGTATGTATGTAATCAAGCAATCAAATATTTACGTTTATTCTTACCACTCTTACTGCAAAAATAAATCTTAATTTAATGTAAAATACATTAGAAAATTAAAGATGTGACCTGGGATTAGAAAAGTACAAACTATGTGTTCCAGGTGCAATGAGCCACATCAACACAGGCTTCACTTAGTAAACTAAATACTACACACTGCACCTCAGATCCTTATGTTCGAGCCTGAACACCTAATGTCAGTAATCGTAAAGTGAGGGCTCAGAGACTGTACTAGGCTTATCTGAGGTCTAGAACATAAGGGGGACAGGATGAAATGAGTGTTCATTAGCGACCGGAACATCTTCATTCTGCCAGGTAGCAACATAGTAAGTTGGCAGCTGTTCGCAAGCCATAACAAAACTTGCACCTGGAGAAGTTGCAGACACTTTGAACTTGGACTTCTAGCCCATATAATAATAGTAAACATATGACTACAAGGAAAGGTGCACATGCTATAGTGTTTTTATGGAAGTTACAGCTCACTAAGAGAGCAAACACTAAGAGAGCTCTCCCAATGCAGTCAGGGACCAAGTGGGCACATTACCAGCTTCCATTGCCATAACTTCAGGTACAGAGAAGGTACCTGTAGGAAAGACAATTAGGATACAAATTCAAAACTGGCTTCTTCCTTTTCCTTGATCACTCTTTCTCTTCCCTTCTTTCTTTGCCATCTTTCTGTGACTCCTGCTGTTTTATCTCCCCCCTTCCCCTCTCTTCGCATTCTTCTCCCTTCCAGCCATTTCATTTGTTATTGTGAATGATTGGAAGGAATATTTCACATGGAATAAGCTAAACTCATTTCCACGTCCCAGGTATCTTTATTGAAATAAATTAATCAGGCCTGTCCTTGGTCACACACTAGAAAGTTTCCATTAAATTCAATGGAAAATGGAAATGTGGTGGTGAAACTGAACCATATACATATGCATTTATACGCCTTTCATATTCCTTTGGAAAGATAATGAAGTAAAATATTGGGAGGTATTCCATTTTTTTTCAAGCAAGGAGAAAAGAGAGAAAATTAGAGAAGTTGCAAAGAAGTGACTTTTAAAATGGTACAGTATTTGATGCTTTAAAAAAATCAAATAAAGGGCCATAAATTGACTGGAATAGCTTTTGTTAATGCTGAAACTTGCAGAGCCAGTTAGAGCTCATTAAAAGGTGATGGAAAATATGCAGATGAGATCAAGTTTAGTAATTGGCTGGTTCTGAATCCATTAGAAAGGTTATAGGGTTGTTTGGGTGGGTTATGTTTTATAAAGAAATGATTAGAAGTGTATTAATGGGCCAATGGGTTATAAGGCTCAGATTGGTCTGAAATACAGTGTCTAGGGTACCATTAAGCTGTTGATAAGGTTGTGTGGGTAGTATTAGATTTGGGAAATAGGTCAGGCAGGATCATAACAGATAGGTTATGGGGTTACTAAAAACAGTGTCTTGGGTTTAGTGGCAATGAGAAAATGAGAATTTAATTAGACTTCTTTTGCAAGCTTTGAAATTTCCAGTTCTCTGATGCCTTCATATGTAAAAATTACATCTGAGAACGTATATATGATCTAGACCACAATGTGTCTGTCAAAGCATTCATGTGTCAGTGAAATACAATGATTTGTAGCAGAGTTGTGATTTTAATGTCTGTTTTGTGAAGATTAAAATATGGGGCAAGGGATGTTGTTCAATTGGAAAAGTGCTTGCCAACATGCATGAAACCATGGATGTGATTGCTAGTACTGCAAAAACTGAGTTTATTGTATGGGCCTATAATCCCAGCATTGTGGAGAAACACATGAGAGAATCAGAAGTTTTAAGTACTCTTAGGCTGCAAAGCAAATTCATGACAATCCTGGGCTAGATGATCACATATAAGAAAACAATATATATGCTGAGGAAATGGAAAACATAAGATAATGTTCACAAAATTTCATAGTAGTGAATTAATAAGGAAATGGCTTTTATACAGGATCAAAGAAGATTCACTCGTTGCATGGGTCACTGTAAGGGATTGCTGGTCTAATGTCAAAGGACAATGATCTAGGAAGAGGTGGGAATGAACACATTGGAACCTCCATGAGACTTACATGGTTTACATGTGTCTATTGGGGGAGGGATGTTGAGGAATCAAATAAATGCTTGTGCTATAAATGATTCAGCAACAGAGAACAGAATGATTGGATTATGAGGATAGGGCAATTATCATATTTACTGACTAGTGAAACTTGAGCTGTTCATTTGGATATACTGCGGTAGGCCTCACAGTGTATTCAAAGTAAGCAATGTCTTAAATTGGTAATAAATCTTGACTACAAATGTCCTTGTCACTGTTGTAGTTCAATAATCTGTCTTTATCTGTTCTTACATATATTTTACTTTAGGCATTTTCATATTTTAAGAAATGTTTTGTTTATGAAAATGTGACTCTCTTTCCTACAACATCAAGATTTCTTTGATCACAGATATCTCTGTGCCTACCACAATATCAAATACAATGGATATTAATATATAACATTTTGAGTATGTGTTGTAAGGAGAATATCTATATCTATCTATCTATCTATCTATCTATCTATCTATCTATCTATCTATCTATCTATCATCTATCTATCTATCTATCTATCTATCTATACATATATATATGTAAATCATTGCTCAAGAACAGTGGTTCTCAACCTTGCTAAAAATTTGGTGTTTCATATAGTTCTTCATGTTGTGGTGATCTCAACCATAAAATTATTTTCATTGCTAACTTCATAATTGTAATTTTGCTGCTTTTATGACTCATAATGTAAATATCTGTCTTTTCTGATGGTCTTAGGTAACCTCTGTGATAGGGACATTTGTTCCCCAAAGGGGATGTGGCCCACAGGTTAAAAACTGTTCTTCTAGGAAGACAAAGAAAAAAAGACACAGAAATATTTAATCCTTTCAATTTTGCTTTTTTGTCATTAATCTTGGTGACTCCAACTCCCACCCTACCCCTTTGTCAGTAGTTTTATCGAATTCATTTCAGAATTCACTCTACTTTTAGATATGGGAACTTTTCCTTACACTGGTTCAGTGTTTTTCTCTGCTGTTTTCATTTCTTGGAAGATTCTAAGAAATATTTTCATAGGAAAAGCCAGTGGTTGTGCAGTCAAATTCGTGTGCTGCTCATCAAATTTCAGCAATGTTGTCTAATAGTAAGGATGCTTGATATAAATTATCTAAAGTGATTAATAGACATGTAAGTATCTCAGTGGTTCAAGAAATAGGCTTTTCCTAGTCCATATATATAGAGCCCATGTAAGGAGTCATCAGGGGCAATGAGAAAGGAGCTATACGCAGTCTGTGAGCTTCCAGGAGAAGCTTGCTCAGCCAACATGGACAATTAGTCTATTTGAAATCAACTTTCTCAGCTGGAACCACTAGCCTGATATTCAGGCTTTGGAATTATCTCTTCTATGTTTCATAGCCAAGTCACTTTTACAAATTGAACAACCATGTAGGTACACACTTTTTTTTATTTCAATATTTATCCTTCATAAGATGTCATTAATTGTCTACATATAAACTAAATTTGGATAATCATTGATGGTTCAATTGCATCAACCTCCTTTTTCGCTGATGCTGATAATGTATGCATATTAGGAGACAAAGTAAACAAACAAACACCAACAACAATGCACTACAGGTGTAAATAAATGATACAGTACTTGAATAGAATACCCAGGATCCTGATTTTAATCTCTAGGGCAGTAGCTACAACAACAAACTCCGATATATGCTGCTTGGAGAGAGATTTATTTTATTTTTTTTAATTGGATATATTCTTTATTGACATTTTAAATGTTATCTCCTTTCCCAGTTTCCTCTCCTTCCCGGATAGCCCCTATTCAATCATCCCTCCCCCTACTTCTATGAGGGTGTTCCTCCATCAACTTCACTCCCACCTCCCTGCTCTCAATCCCCCTATATTGGGGCATATATTGAGCCTTCATAGGACCAAGGACCTCTTCTCCATTGATGCCTGACAAGGCAATCCCCTCCTACATATGCAGCTAGAGTTATATGTACCCCTTGGTTGATGGCTTAGTCTTTGGGAGCTCTGGGGTGCCAGGTTGGTTGATATTGTTGTTCTTCCTAGGAGGTTGGAGAGAATTTTCGTTCTCAGTTTCCAACGATTTCTCCTCCTCTGTAGTTTCTTCTCTATGGYCGTAGAAAGTTAATTTTCCATATTAAATTAGTCTGAAATTTTAAGGATTCTTTTCCTTCTAATATACCTGTCTCATTCTTTCTTCATTTTTTTCTCTGTGCTTTCCTTATTGTTTTCCTAAAACAACAGCAACAATAAAACCAACAAAAGCAAGTTGTTTCTTTGCTTGCTTTTGTGGAAATCCAACCGTTGTCTGTCATGATTTTTATGTTACATTCACATGGTTTACACATGGCTCCTATCATTTTAAACACACACACACACACACACACACACACACACATATACTCACACACACACACACATATGTTATATTTGTGTTCCTCAAAATTTTAAGCCATGACAAAAATGACAACTTCACTTTCTTTTTCTTTTTATCTGCTCTTTTCTTGGCCCAGTGCCCAGTGCTAAATATCTGCTTAAATAATGACTGTTGGACAAATGTAGAATTGAATGAGTTTCCTAAAGTAACAGCTGTGGTTCTCACTGGTAGGATCCTTTAAAATAGTGCTAAAATAAAGGATCTTAATTGTCCATTCTTGTTAAGTCCATGTGGTCCACGGTTAAAATCATGCAAAAAAAGGTAAAAACAGGATAAGTAATTTTTAGTGGAACTCATTCAGTTGAATGTGCTTGTGAGGCTAAGTAACAAATTCATTTTAAATGTCCTTGTTAATCTAACAGATGTATTTTAATGTTTGAAAACAAAACAAGGCCTGTATGCCAAGTTTGATTATATGTTTGAAACCTGTACAAACAATAGGTGAGGATGAGAGCTGTCAGACCCAAACACAGAAGACAACAGAGGGGCACCTCTATAATAAGCAGGTATTTATAAAACAGGAATAACTTTCACAGCCAGAGTACTTTCTCTGCCTCCCACAGCATTATTGCTCCTTGCCAACACTGACAGCTTAGGTTCATATTGTTAATTAACTGAACTCGAAAAAGGAAAATTTTAATGGAAGCAACCCAATATTTTCATGCCAACATTAGGTCTCAGACTCTAATTCAAATATCTTTTTGACTTTCTTTCTGCTCACAACTTGAGAGTAAGCACACAACCCCATCACAGGTTTAGGAGATAGGGGAATGGCCTCTTAGATACTAGAACATAGAAACAATCTGTGAGGTTTACAAAATATAAGTCCTTTAGACAGACCCAAGGGAGGTAGGCTACAGATAAAGTAGAAAGCAGTAATGCTAACAAATTGTCTCTAAAGCCTCCTCATGGACAGCTCCTTACAGAGAATACTGTTCCACTAGACAATATTATCATGGGACCTAATGAATGAATTCAACCAAATATCTATYCCTACATGTGATGGTTAATCTTGGTTGTCAACTTGGTTGTCCAGACTATATCTGGAATTCATTCAAACAAAATAGGCTAGATTCACCTGTGATAGATTTTATTTTATTGATTAAATCATTGAATGTAGGAAGACCCACCATAAATCCATAGGTTCTAAGGTGGAAAGATACAACTTTAATCTAGATCTTGTAAAGTAGGAAGATCAACCTTTAATCTGGACAAAAACCTTCTGCTGGGACCCTATATAAAGTTCATGGAAGAAGGACTTCTTTGCCTGCTAGCTCTTGCTTTTTATTCTATGCCCATTCCTAACTGACATTACAGCCAACTTCTGTGGAATCTGGCAAATACTGAAGATCAGTGAGACATGAATCCTCATGGACTCAATAACTTCCATAATCCTGGACCTTCTAATGGTGGGCAGATATTGTTGGACTAGCTGAACCACAGCCTGTTAGTCATTCTAATATATCCCCTTTCTATAAATAGACTCATTCTATAAGTTATGTTCCTCTAGAGCAATGGTTCTCAACCTTTGGTGTGCTACTCCTTTGGAGGTCACATGTCAGATATACAGCATATTAGAAATTTACATTACAGTTAACACTAGTAAAATTCCATTTATGAAATAGCAATTAAATCATTTTGTGGATTGGAGTCACCACAACATGAGAAAATGTATTAAAAGGCTATAACATTTTTTATTAGTTCTTTTTTCTTCTTCTTTTTTTTTTATTGGATATATTCTTTATTTACATTTCATTTCCCTTTTCCTGGTTTCCCCGCCCCCCCCCAATGTCCCCTATGTCTTTTTCCCTCCCCCTGTTCCTCTATTCACTCCTTCCCACTTCCCTGTTCTGGTATTCTCCTACACTGCTGCACTGGCCCTTTCCAGAACCTGGGTCCACTCTTTCCTTCTTGTTGGACATCATTTGTTTGGTGGATTGTGTCTTTGGTGTTCCAAGATTCTAGGCTAATATCCACTTATCAGTGAGTGCATGCCATGGGTATTCTTTTGAGACTGGGTTATTTCATTCAGTATGGTGCTCTCCAGCTCCATCCATTTCTCTAAGAATTTCATGAATTCATTGTTTCTAATGGCTGAATAGTATTCCATTGTGTATATATACCACATTTTTTGTATCCATTCTTCCATTGAGTTCTTTCCAGTTTCTGGCTATTATAAATAAGGGTGCTATGAACATTGTGGAGCATGTATCCTTATTGCATGCTGAGGAGTCTTCTGGATATGTGCCCAGGAGTGGTATGGCTGGGTCCTCCGGAAGTATTGTGTCCAGTTTTCTGAGGAACCGCCAGACTAGGCTATAGCATTAAGAAAGCTGAAAACCACTTTTCTAGAGAATCCTGACTAGTATATACACTATAGTGAGGTGGCTTCATTGGTGATCTACCTTACTCAATATTCAAGGTTACTTTTCTAGGTCAAATCACCATTATCTTCCACAGTAAATATTGACACAGTTCCTTCTACAAAATAAAAGGTTTTTAACAAAAACAGTTTGCAAAAATTTAATTCTGTTTTGTATTCTCTATTTCCTTACGTGTTGCTTAAGCGTTGACTTCCTCCCATTGATTGCAGGATAACCTAGAGTCATGGGTGTTATGTCTGACCTTGCTCTCACTAACTTTCTTGTCTCTTTTGTGTTTTTTTTTTTTTTGTACCAGCTCTCATTACAAACTGAATTTGGCACTCTTGAGACCCTCCACTCAAGTTCTTATGTAGGCCTGACAAATTCTGCTATACTTTTTACGCTACAGAATTTAGCTTACAGGTCAAAGACTAATTTGCTCTGTCATTGGTAATGCCAAATTCAATGAACATCCCATTTCCATCATTATGAGTCAATTCCCCCCAATCATATTTTGACATTTCATCTCTTCTTTTCTTATTGCATTGATCAGAAAGTGTGTTTTTTAGTAATCTTTCTCTTTCACTAGCTTGGTGATCATCAACTAGAAGTGACCTTCTGCCAGTTCAAACCTGACAATGACAAAGGATATGTCTTGCTTTAAAAATTGTGTGAGTGGGATTAGAATTACAAAACCTCAGAATCTACTTGTTTGTATCCAGCTTACTGTTAAACATCTTCTAATGTACATGAACTTTGCACTACAAGACATTATCAGCCACTGTGGCAACAGTACCAGTAGGCTCAATTTCTGAGCCTAGTTATAATCTCATGATATAGTTAGCTACAAACCTATTTTCAACATTGCTATTTCCTCATGTTCTATAACTTGATTAATGTATACTATGTTTAAAAAATGTTGACTGGTTAAGCACCTATGCACACTTAAAACTTCATCATTGACTAACAATAATCTATCAGGCTGTGATTTTATCATTGGTGTTATCATGGGAACAGGAAAAGTCTATAACATTAAAAAAAATAGAGTTAAGTAAGATAATGATAAATTAATTGAAAACTTCAATACATAATTTACTGTGTCTGATAAATAATACTTTGCCAGCTCAGTGGGACAACAGAAAGAAAAGACATTATTGGTCCATTTGCTCAACAGATAGAAATTTAGGGCATGATTTTAAAACAAGCTGAATGAGACAAGATGCTTCCCCTATTGGAAAATATGTGACAGATAGACAGTACATATTAAAACAATATTACTAATCAAGAGCATTAATTTTGAGCTATATGATATAAAAACAAAACAATCTATAAGATTCTGAGACAAAAGCAGAAAGAATGATATTTGGAAAAATTATTAAAGAAACACTTTCTGGAAAGTTTCATGTATTACAAACTAGGTAAACTCACAATGAGTAAATATAAAATAATTTTCTTAATATAAGAGATATGAATGTCTCAAATTCAGCAAAGACATTTTCATGATGAAGGGATACAAAGCATATTTTACTTAAGGATTCAGAGGTAATAAAGATTATGTCTAATGAAATTGAAGAAAGAAGAATATTATGAATGTTCCCTTCATTATGGTAAAGTGTAAATAATTTTATTACAGAAATAATGAAAACTCACATGAAATTTTCATTTAAATTTTTGCTTTTAATCTATTATTCTGCCTGTTACATGAAAACAGCAATAGGAAAAGTTGAGGCATTGAAAACCTGTTAGTATACTAATGTCAAGGACCATGTACCAGGTGATAATGGCTTTCCCATGATGGAGGGAACAGTCTAGAAAGCATACAGATGCTTGAAACCTGATTTGTGAAAAAAAAAAAGGAGTTTGTGGTCTTTTAAATGCAAGAGATAAAGGAAAATGGAAAAATCAAGTGTTGCAAATATTTTTGACCTCAGTAATTTGCTGTTCAGAGTAATATTTAATTTACTAGAAAATAGCTCTTAAGAAATGCTACTTGTCTGTCTCATAGGTGATACTTAATTACTGTAGCCAGCCAGAGCTTGTTTGCCACTTAAAGTCAAAGAGCAGCAATGGCAACAGTTACAAAGTACTCACCACATCATGGAAACTGCTTGTCCCTTGGATATTTTAGGTGTCTGAATAACACAGTGTGATACAGCCTCATCTCTGTATTGAATCAAGAGAAAGTTGTTGTATGTAAAAATGCTGGTAGAACCTCTCAACATGGGAGGAGAATGGGATGGATGAGAAGTTCAATGGCTGCTTTGGGAACATAGTAACTTCAACATGAACCTAAGTTAAAAATAATAGATAAACAACTATATAAGTGTAAGCTAGAATTGAATGAGCAATGTGTATTTTTAAAATTATTTCAGAGATACATTATGTGAAATCCTGTCTCTGAAACCAAATAATCAAAAAACAGAGTATAGTGGGTAGAGGATAAAAAGGAACAGAAGCTCCAAATTAGAGAGTTTGAGTAACCAGTTTTAGTCACATACAAGATATGTAGTTAGGAATGAAGTAAGAGAATAGATATATTGAAAAATCATATTATATTGCAGTCGGTTAATGTGGATTTGTGATATTTCAGAAGTGGTCAAGAAATTTGACTTATATAGAAAGGGAGTATTAGTACAAGAAAGAGAACATTGAAATAATTTTAGAAATTTCACTAATTAAATGTACCAAGTTAGATGAAACAAAACAATAAAAATCTAGCTTCTATGGTATATCCATGTTCTTCAATATTGAAACAATTAAAAGGTATGTGAAAATCTTCATATTTTCAGAGATTATAGTGTTCAACAAAGAAACTTTGTGTGCTCTGGGTGCTTTGGAAACTTTGAGAACTTCTATGGGGAAGGGGGTATGAAAATGAAGGTGCTGGCATTTGGGCATGAAGATAGTAGGTAAAGAGCTAAGGATGGGAATGAATAGGAGTGTTTCAATCATGTCAAAGGCAAGCACAATACAGAAATTCCTCTCTAAACAAAGAATAAAAGACCAGAGTAAAGACTGTCTAATAATAACAAAGGCCACTGGAGTTTCTACTGCGTGTCTCCAATGCCTTCCTTCATTTTCCCTATCCTTGAGGATAGGAAATATAAGAGTTGTTGAAATATTTGTCAAAGAAAATATTTTCAGGGTTTCAGATAGTCAATAATAAGGCTTGAACAAGAAATTTCAAGCTGGCATAAATATTATATTTAGAATGTGTAACTCTGTACAGAGTGTTGAAGATTTAACTCATGCTCATGTAAAAATCTTCAAGTCCTTAAACTTAAATTTCAATGTCTGAGGAGTCACCAATCATTCTATCATTTTTATTACCAATATTAATATTATTACTTTACCTCTGAATTTTCCTCATGTGATAGTAACCTGACGAACTTTGAATGAAAGGTAAATAATACATTTTTTAATGTTTTGGGCACTGCATTAGGCATATATCTGACAACTCCTCTGAATAGATTGTTTATTTATCTAGTATAATTGACTTCTCCACTTATCTGAATTTCCCATTAAAGCACAAGTTTCCTCAGGCTAGAAATCAAAGCTTGTGTGATTCCGACATAGTTTGTAACATGAAGCCTACAGACATATTCTCAGGCATTCATCTTAAATTCTATGCTATTAATAGATATGTAAACTTGAAAGATTATTAGTCCAATATGTGCTTATTTTTTATTAAAAATGAAACAAATTAACTGCTATCATGATCGGGATTATGAGTTAACAGCTTAAAGCTGCTTACAACTGTGTCTAGCAAATGGAATCAGTGACTTCTATTTTTTATCTCTAATATACAAGTAGAGATTAATAAATATTTGTTGTTGATATTGTTGAATAGTTATTCTCTAATCTGGAATCTTTTCTGATTTGTTCTGAAAACCGTATCATTCAAGATCATGTGTCAAGTGTGATAAAGTAGTGGTAATTATATTTTGGTTTTAAAGTGTCAGGCAGAGTTCGGTGAAAGCCAGGGATCCTCTTCTAAAAAGTTCAAGCAATCAAGGACAGGCCTGGCAGCTCACACCTTTAATCCCCATACTTGGGAGGCAAAGGCAGGCAGATCTCTGTGAGTTTGAGGCCAGGATGGTCTACAAAGTGAAATCCAGGGAAGCCAGGGCTATTACTCAGAGAAACCCTGTCTCAAAACAAAATAAAACAAAACAAAACAATAAAAAAGAAACAAAAAACCAAAAAATCTAAATAAACAAACAAGTAAAACCAACCAAACAAAAACTATAGGCAATCAAACAAAAGATCTGTTTCTCATTGCTAGATCCAGRATATACCACAGAAAGTTTGATAAGGATGTGTCTCAGAAATCACCAAAATAATGCAAAGTTCTTGCCAATGGTTCCATTTACCCACTTTAAGTTGATATTAGGACCCTATTCCCAATGATAAAACACTTTACTCACAGAATATAGATCAGGCCATCTTGCCTCAGCTCAGAGCTGCAAGCGGTCGCCACCTGAGCGGAAACCAACTCGCTCAGGGTCTGGGGACTCTGGCCCAGGTCCTTGATCCAGGCAGACACCTTGCCTCGGATC
>BDUI01012264.1:26557-37034 GCA_002335545.1 Apodemus speciosus
GAAAGCAATTTACTTACTCATGAAAATTTTGATCATATCAAAATATTTAGGATGGCTGGAGAGATGGCACAGTGGTTAGAAGCACTTGCTGCTCTTCCAGATGACCCAGATGTAGTTCCAAGTACCCCATGGAGGCTTGCACAGCTTCCTCTTCCAGTTCAGTGGATCTGACACGCTTTTCCAGCCTCTAAGGGTAGCACGGGAAAATGGTGTGCATACATTCAGTTGATACAGAGAAAGCGCGCGCATACACACATACATGCAGAGTGTGTGTATATACATATACACATATATACACATATATGCTGAAGGAATACAATTAGATGTTCTCTAGATCATTGCTTCTTTCCTGATTCCTCTGGAATGTTCTGTTGCTTGTGTACCCCAAGCTATCCTTGCTCAATGCATTCAAATCTCTGATAGAATGCTCTGCATCAATGGGGTCTTCTCAGACTGATAGCAGCCTTCTACCTGCCCTCCCTGTATCTCTGCTCCTGTAGACATTCCATTCCAGCACCTGTCAGTGTTAACTACCAACTATCTCTAAACTAGAAGTTGCTATCTTCACATCCCATAGYGGAAGGCAAACTCTGTGAGTTTGTGCGCTCACCCTTCAGCCCTCTTGTCTGCAAAACTGGTATGTAGGTCACAGCAGGCACTCCTGGGGCACTTCTTAAGTTAATGCTTGAGGAATGAATCATACAATGCCACTTACTTCATAGTCTGATGTCATGTGAATTAAGACCTTTTCCAGGAAAGACTGTACTTCCCCTACAAAACATCGAATGACCCAGGAAACACAGTCCTCTCTTCCAACATCAACTCAGCCTGAGAGTCATGCTGCCAGGCTGCAGCAGTGTGCTGCCCAGCAGGACTGTCCCAAGGAAGCACTGAATTTATATAAATGCAAACACATGCAGATTGCATCTAAGACCAGTGGACAAAGATACTAGTGAACACATTCTAACTCTGAACATCTATACCAAGATAGGTACTAATGTTAGACATTCACAAAATTGGTACAAATAAATTCTATATATGCCTGAGCTATGTTTTCTAAAAATAGATCCTGTTTGGTGTGGCTTTTAAAAAAGAGAAACAAAAGCAGACACAGTCTAATTTCCTAAGTCAGTCAGCTGTGCTATGATCAGAAACTGCCTTCTTCCTATTGTATTTTTCCATGTTTGTGCATTGTGTTGTTTTAGTGTGTGTGTGTGTGTGTGTGTGTGTGTGTGTGTTTCAGTCCTTGTATTTAACACTGAGTGAGGCTATAAAGGATCAAGAGAACCAGAGTGGAAAGGCAGAGACTTTAGAGTCCGATGGATAAAGGCCAGCTTTTTCTCCCTTGTTCATTCTCTAATGCCTGCAATCCTTAGACCATCACTGTGACTCCCAGAACTCCTTTGGATTCACTATCTGCAATGTATTATGGGACAGCTCTTGTCTGTACCTTGTATGGCTTACTGTCTGCCACATTCTAAAGTCTGAAGTTCAAACCCTTGGTGTCAGGACTGAACATACAAGGACTCTTCCTTTGTTGCTCAGAAAAGCTAGCTCCTGATACACAGAGTAACAGCAATTCTGTCTTGGCCCCTGGCAGGCACCTGCAGTGACCATATTCTATGCCATGAATCTGGAGCAATTTAGCAGTCAGTGCCAATCCCATGGTCATCATCCACATGGACATGGTTTCTGTTGTCTTCTATCTAACTGAGTAAACTTGTCTTCATAACACAGCAGCTTCTAGCTAAATGCCAACAAATGAAAGCTTTTAATCAGTTTCATCAAATATTAAAGTAACTCTACTACAAGAAGACATTCAAACAAACAACAATAACAAGAAAAATAAGGACAGAGAGAGAAAGTGTGTGTGTGTGTGTGTGTGTGTGTGTGTGTGTGTGTGTGTGTGTGTGTGTGCCTCCTGGGATGGAAAAGCAGCCCAGTCTCCCTTTAAGGAGCTATTACAGATCCTAAAAGGCACACCAACCTGTTTTCTGCTTCTGTTGTTGTCTGTCTCCCTCTGGCTGGAACTGCTGATCACGGCAAGGTATACAACCAATCACAAAACATCTACCTCCTARAAAAGGGGCCTTTGCACTGTTCTCAGGAATGGAAACACTGAGACAAAGAGCTCTATTGGGTCAGGCCATGCTCTCTCCACCTTCTCCATACAAACCAAGCTCTGAGAGAACACCTCCAGTGCATAACTAATTCCTTCCTATTCTAAGCTTATCCTATTGCATATTTTTTTATAAACTAGTATGAAGCTTTAAAAGTGGGATAGGAAAGGAAAAGAAAAAATCACTCATGAAATGTTTTAGATAGTGTAAAAAAAATCCCCACCCCCAGCCCAGCCCCTGGGTACAAAGCAGGTTTTATTAACACAAGGCAAGTGTTCAATTTGAAGAGGGTGGTGAGCATTAAAGCGGATTGTTTTATGTCTCTGACACGAATACTCTGGGTGAATGAACTATCAAGGCCCAGGTTTAAGTGTGATTAATGTCTAGTCCTTGGAAAGCATCCAGACTTATTAAATCTGATGGAGTAAAGCAGCATAACTTTCTCATATTATTTCCAAGAGATGTGATTAGCCTGGGCACAGCAATGAATGAAACTGCGGGAGGGAGCCCTTCAAGGAGAGGGGAGCATCACTGTATTTACAAAGAATAAAACAGAGGAGAGCATTTTTAGCATGTACAGGCAGAGTTCAATCACCTCCTCCTAAAGAGGGGTAAAGGCGGAAAACAGTCAACACAACCCTCCTGTGTGCTCTGACTTCTGTCGTACCCTAACCGAATACCTATTGGACAAAGAGAAAGAATTCATAAAACACCCCTTCCTTCCACCTGAAATGAATAATTGATCCTCACATGTACCGACACACACACAAACACACACACACACACACACACACACACACACACACACACACACACGATCTCTAGCACACAAATACACAAAGCATTACTTCCATTACTTCATATTCCGGGTGCCCCATTGCCACAGAGCAGAAGTAGAGTGTCATCAAAGCCTGGTGTGGTTCCTTCCAGCCACTGATGGCTGAGACGTGTGACTTTTCAATGGCAGTGTCTATTTTACCTTTTCTAAGGTGTTTGTTTCCAGGGCATAGTGACAGTGCACACTCTTCATGAATTCTTTGGTTTCCTCTGAGTAGAAAAAATTTCCAAGGAAAGAAACCCAAAAGAGAATATTCTAGGCAGAAATGAATGAATACTCTCTACCTCATATCCAGTACAAGCCAGTTACCAGGATTACCCCAAGGATACCAGCTAGGAGGAATGCCATGGAAAGACCAAGTACTAGCAGCCACTGGGAGATGCATCCTTAGTCCACCTTGCTCTGCATATTCTGCTGTTACTTTAAACTCTGGAGATCAAAATACTTGGATCCTAGGATTTAGGGCTCTTTTGTAAGAAATGGTAGCATAACAAAGGTGTTTGTACTATCAGAGCCTCTCCCAGTCAATGACAAATCCACTGCAAAACTGAATGTTGGAAGGGAGAACCTCCCCCAACCCAGAGTCTCTGAGCTGATAAAAGAATAACAAATACCAAAAAAAAATCTGCCAAACAACAAAGCTTCAATTTATTATACATGTTCATCAGTTTAACCCAAAACCCTTAAAAGCCTGAGGCTGATCCAGCCCCTTTAATACCGGTCCTGAGCACGCCCAGATCAAGGCCCAGCCCAGCCTGCTTTGTCTGCAAAGATGAAAGCCAGGCAAAAGCAGGTGAAGCCTTTTTTGAATCATCACCTGCAATTAAGCAAAGGAAAACCAAGAGGTAAGCTGAACTCCCTTTACAAAGACACCCCCGCAGCAGGTGGATCTGTCTGCCGACATACTCACCAGAGGCTGTGCCTTCTCAGAGAGTGGCTGACAGATGTCTAGGAGGAAAAGAACAGGGATACACACAGAGACAGACACACAAATCAGATGCAGAGAAGCACACACAGAGGTGCACACAAGAACACACAGTTGTATATGAAATACATACATACCTACACATAGAAGTGTAAACAGACAAATACACAAACCACACACACCAGACAGAGTACATACAAACACACAGTTGGATGTACACATAGAAATGCACTCCAGCAAAGTCACAAACACAGAGACTCAGAGACTCAGACACATACCCAGATAGTGTACATACAAAGATACACAGAGGTACACATGGTTACATACAGATACAGCACAGAGAAAATACAGACTAGGCACTCATTCACAAATATATATACAGACACACAGAAACACCCACACACATGCTGAGGTGGACACACATCTTCTCCACCAAGTCCCAACCATCTAATAACTACTGAGAGTTTGGTTTTTGTCAGAGGCAGAGAGTACTCAAAGGAACACTCAAAGTGGCCTGAGTCAGGAGAGGGAAGTGTCCACAGTGCAGCKTGCTCATCCATAAAGGGCACAGTGGCTCAACTGAGGCAGCCCACACTCACCCCACACACACAACCCTGCTGCCACTTTCTTTTCAGACTCTGATAGAAAAGGTCAGTTGGCTAAAGGTATCTAGGTCTCCAGTCTTGGAGAAGCAGTCTTCTGTGGCACACAGAYGGAATTAATTCTGAGTGATTCTCTCCTACCTGTGTTCCTCTACTACTTTAATCAAAATGGGTCTACCAGCACGTGCTTATCCATCAGCAGTATGGCTTTGCACCAGGAAGCATGCTTTTGAAGAAAAGGTCTATGGAAAGGAAATTGCCCCTGAAGCAGGTTTCAATTGGTGGTTGGGGTGGGGGGTGGACCATTCTACATAATTTTTTACTTGAGAAATCCCAYGTTCATCACAAAGACATTCATTCCTTCTGATAACCACATCACATACCACTTTTAGTGACAAAGTCCAGCTGTTTATATCTGCACTCTACATCCATGGACAACCCCTGGATGGTTCCCTAGAGGCTGTGACTTCAAAAACTTTAAGTGCAACAAGCAAGAAGATACAAGGCTGGCTTCCACTAATGATCTCAAATGTAATCTTCATGAGCCACTTGTGTCGGATCTATTCAGACCACCTCATTTTCCAGGCATGGCCTCCATCTTGAAAATCAGTAAGCAGGATCAAGCTGGAGTTGATTTCCGCCACAGGAAGTTAACAGTGCCAATAATGCCTGAGACCAACAGAGACATGCTAGGAGTTTAGGACTCTGGGAAGAATCTTCTCCGAGATGTAAAGCAGCAGATGTTCTCTAAAGTGACTTTACTCAGTGAGAAAGAGAATGGCAAACATTCAACCATGGAGCTCAAACTGCTCTTAGGCTCCTCCCCCAAATGCCCCAGAAAATCCTCTGAAGTCCTTTCTTTCCATCTCTTGGGGAACCATGCATACCATTTTCACCTCTGCTCTTTCTGCCTGTCTTTTCTCTCCACACCATTCCCCACCATCGTCTTCACATGTATAAGCCTTCTTCCTCAAATACAGTGTTTACATAAAACTGAGTCTTGTGTCTACTGCTGCTTTGCCAGAAGAGTCTGTGAGACCCCAGACTTCCTAAACTATCATGATTAAACAGCTCAAACAATGCCATTCTCAAACATTTGTTTGGGGGAGGTGGGGTTGTACATGTACCAAGAAATGGGAAGCTAAGGTGTGGCATTCACTTGACCTTCTCAGCCTCAATTGCCCATCTGCAGTTTCTGAGCCCTTTCAACACCAGTGGACCACAGCTTATGAGAAGTTCAAATGACAGGTTCTTTCTCCAGTGCTTTCTCCTGGGCTCAAGAGAGACGAGGCCAGAGCCCAGAACCTCAGATCCCTGAGGTTCATACAAGATTTCACATGGTTGAGCAAGAGAATGTCCTCCCCTCTATTGCTCATGGGAACTCCTGGCAGGACTCTTGAGCCCTGGAATAACTCTTACAATGAGGGTACAAGCCACATACTGTCATGGCAGGCCAAATGCAAGAACGTGATGCCTTTTTACGACTTGTCCATATAGTCAGGACCTCAGTGCAGGACTGCAAGTTCTGTTGCTGCCAGTCAACTTCCTTTCTGCTGTCTTTGGAAGGAGGGCTAACAATCCATGGATTCTTCTTGAAAGAAGCACTCCATCTAAGACATTTCTTTTACCTAGWGATTCTCCCTTTGGTAACAGTATCTCAGTACTTTCACAGTGTGTCCTGTCTTCAAAATGTTCTTCTAGATTCTTCTAYCTTCACCTGTGTTTACTCTGTAGGTAGCTTTTTTGTTTTTAACTTTTAACATCCAGAACATCCATGCTACTTGACAAGATGACATCAGTCTTCCACATAGTTCCTGAAACCTACACGAGGGCTCACAATGGAGTAGAAAACTTTGCAGGCGAGTCCCTCCTACTCTTTCTACTTGTAGTCAGCCTCTGACCTCATCCATACACCAGCAATCAYAGAGTGCCTCTTATCACATCATTTCTGAAAACAAGAAATATTGTGCTACCCTGAGCATAATATTGTGTAGGAGCTCACAGAGACACAGGCCTGGTGACCAACAGGGATGTGAAGATGGGCACCAGGGAGTGCTTGGAATAGAAACTATCTGTGTTTGGAGTGTAGGGTCATGTGGAGGCCATGCTTCATCTGGAAGGCCAAGGAGATGAACTGAGTATGCATATGAGGAGGGAGGTGCAGGTGGCTACACTTGGATACACCAAGCAGGCAGCCCTGACTTCACAGGGATGATGGCAGCCTTCTTCCCTGGCACAGGCACACACAGGAGAATGCACTGCTAGACAAAAGGGGTATAAGCCAAAAGCCTTGACGCCAACTATATTAGCTTATTGCAGTGGCAAAATACATGACAAAAGCCACAAGAAGGGCAGGTTCTCTGTTTCACTTCATGGCAGAGGTGCATCCACAGTCAGGATGCACAGAACATAAATGCACATGTTCAGCTAGNCTTCACCTGTGTTTACTCTGTAGGTAGCTTTTTTGTTTTTAACTTTTAACATCCAGAACATCCATGCTACTTGACAAGATGACATCAGTCTTCCACATAGTTCCTGAAACCTACACGAGGGCTCACAATGGAGTAGAAAACTTTGCAGGCGAGTCCCTCCTACTCTTTCTACTTGTAGTCAGCCTCTGACCTCATCCATACACCAGCAATCAYAGAGTGCCTCTTATCACATCATTTCTGAAAACAAGAAATATTGTGCTACCCTGAGCATAATATTGTGTAGGAGCTCACAGAGACACAGGCCTGGTGACCAACAGGGATGTGAAGATGGGCACCAGGGAGTGCTTGGAATAGAAACTATCTGTGTTTGGAGTGTAGGGTCATGTGGAGGCCATGCTTCATCTGGAAGGCCAAGGAGATGAACTGAGTATGCATATGAGGAGGGAGGTGCAGGTGGCTACACTTGGATACACCAAGCAGGCAGCCCTGACTTCACAGGGATGATGGCAGCCTTCTTCCCTGGCACAGGCACACACAGGAGAATGCACTGCTAGACAAAAGGGGTATAAGCCAAAAGCCTTGACGCCAACTATATTAGCTTATTGCAGTGGCAAAATACATGACAAAAGCCACAAGAAGGGCAGGTTCTCTGTTTCACTTCATGGCAGAGGTGCATCCACAGTCAGGATGCACAGAACATAAATGCACATGTTCAGCTAGCTTTCTTCAGTCTAAGACCTGGACCACAGAGGGTGCTATCCACACTAAAGGAGGGTTTTCCTTCCGGAGTTAAACTTTGGAAGCACTCTCACAGACTTTCCCAGAGGTGTTTCCATGGTGATTGTAAATCTAGTAAGATTGGCAATGAAGACTAACCATCCTGTGCTTACCAAGTGCTGTAGATCCCAGTCTGGGGACCCAGAAAACCAAAGAAGACCCTGCTATGTTCCGGGCTGTGATGAATGAACTGGATAACAGCTAATAAAGACTGGAAGCCTACTTTTTCTTTTTTGTATACAATATTTGACATTTATAGAAAAGCCACCGGATGGCATGGAAAACTTTCCTCAGCACCGCCCCCGCCCCCCCGTGTGTAACATCTTGTTAGATGTTATAAGATGGCACATTTGTGCTACCAAGGACCCAGTGCACCAACTCCTTCAGGAAAACTCTGGGCTCCATTCAGACTTCCTAGTTTCTCCACCATCTTATTCTCATCTGCTCTTGTGTTATTGATTCCTCATTGTCCCTCTAGTTTGTAAGCCTCAGTCCTTCTGGGACAAGTCCTAACTGGCCTTGAAACTTTTGACAACACTGAGTATCCCTCACTAGGGCTTTGTCTGACCCTGTTCCTGCAGTCAGAAAGTTAGATTGCAGCTATACATTTGAGGGGAAACTGGCCCTAAAGTATGAATATGCCCTTCTCAACACATTGTATATGGAATAAGACCCTAGATGTAGGTCTTAAGGAATATCATCTTTAAGGGACAATCTGAAGAAGGCAAAAGGCTGACACATCCAGACAGCTGGACTACTGGTAATAAATACTGGTGTCCTGAAATAGTCAAAAGAAACTAGGCTCCATAGATGGAGTACAGAGGTAATGGGAAGTAGCATATGACATCAGAGACACCATGGGTACATCACAGTATATGCATGGGAATGAAATGACATTGGAGACATCACGGGCACACCATAGTATACACTTGGGAATGAACGCCATCACCACATAAGTCCTGGGTATGTGTTAGGGATAATCATAACCACCAATCCACCTGCTTCAACCGAAGGCTCTTTCATACATGACACCATGAAACAACAGATTCTGTCATTCCCAACTTTCCGTACACCTAAAGGATTGCCTGGTGCATGGGACTTGTCTTAAGCCACATTAGTGCTGGAGCCAATGACTACAGAAAGAAACCAGGCACTGTGATGGTGCTGGATCCAGAGCCTAGAGACAGACCTTCAGCCTTAAGCAGAGAAGCCAGTTTGTCAAAAGAGAGGATGTGAAAAAAATGTTACAACTCAGAGAGCCATTGCTCAGACTTTTGATCATTTGACCCCACTTCCGGCTCACAGGAGTCTCAGCTCTCTTTCATTTCCTGTCTTTGGCATTGATGAATTCCCCAGATCCTTAAAATGTCCCTCCTCCTTATTTTAAATTAAGCTAGTTTGAGGGGATTTATGGTTGTGCAACTGAAAAAACCCTGTAATAAGATTAACTGTGAATGTACTGAGGACAGAGCAGAGGGCAGGAGCAGCTGCAGGTGGCCAGCTGAAGGGCTTCAACAGTGAGTGCCTAGAGGGTGCCATTCTTGTTCAAACAACCACAAACAGGTTTTTATTGTTATTGTCGTTCTTGTTTGTACAGGTAGAGGAAAACTTCCCTCATATTAACTGATGGGATTGTTTTATAATACAACTTTGTTTTCATTATATTGGCAACCAAAGCAGAAAACTAAGTAAGACACTAGCATTTGTCAAGGCATCAAGTTTCCCCAATAAAGAGTTCTAGCTTACAATGATTGAAGTTTATGGTAGTCACTATGACAAAGCTCCTAAGGTGATCAACTGATCAGGAGAAAGGGTTAATTTTGGCTCATTGTTTCAGAGGTTTCCATTCCTCTTTGCTTGGCCCCTTACCGTTGGGCCTGTGACAATTCTGGACCTGATGGTAAGAGCACATATTGGAGGAGACTGCTCACCTCAAGGCAGCCAAGAAACAGAAAGCAAGTTCCCAACCCTAGTAGCCTAATTTTTTTCTGTGAGGCTCCACATCCTAAAGTAACCACCATCAGCTGGAGGTTAAGCCATTAACACATAAGCTATGAGTGGACACATAAGATCCTAACCATAACAGATATTCTCTGAAAATGCTGCACAGTGACAATCAGATGCAACGCCCAGTTGTCCTCATGATCATGAGTCTGAACAACCTACTTTATAGTGCATTGTGGGATTACACTATGGTCCTCAGTAGTTTAGGAAAACCAGATGCACTTTAACCTATGATAAGTTTAACTTCTCAGGAGTGTAAAAAATGCAGCCTCACTCTAAATCAAGTTACACCAGAGTTCATTTTCATATTTCCTTAAAAATGACAAAAATGTATAGATTTAGGTCAGTTTTGAAATTAGGCTATAGGTTWATAAAAATGGGCCCATACTCTCCCTCTTCTCTTTCAAACATGGAAAGTGAGCTTTGTCAGGAGGTAGGAGTGCCACCACACTGCTGTAACACCAGCTTCCTCAGCCAGGAAAGGAGGCACACCTTTTCAGGATTATACTCAGAAAAACACCATATCAATGGCTGGTGGCAAATGGCATGTGGGAAATCCAAAGCCTTGTGAAAGCATCAAGCATGAGAGCTTGGGAAGCTGCTGTGTCTTTGAGTACAGTTCACACACTGCATGTAACAGAGGGCAGAAGCATTGCCAATCACAGCATAAGATCCACCCAGATTTTTGTCCATTTTCTTTTTTGTTCTGTGAGTGTGTTTTTTTTTTATTTTCTATATTCTTTGTTTACATTCCAAAGGCTTTCCCCTTTCCCAGTTCC
>BDUI01012264.1:51070-64683 GCA_002335545.1 Apodemus speciosus
GGAAATGAAATGTAAATAAAGAATATATCCAACAAAAAAGAAAAAAAACAATGACATCATGAAATTTGCAGGCAAATGGATGTAACTAGAAAAAAAAAGATATCCTGAGTGAAATACCTAGACACAGCAAGACACACATGGAATGTACTCATTCATAAGTGAATAGTAGCCACAACATACAGGGTAACAAACCTGTGATTCACAAACCCAGAGAAGCTAAATAACAAAAAGTGCTCAAAGGGAGACTCATTAATGTCTCTTGGATGAGAAAATAGAATAGATGTTGCCAGTGTACTGGGGTTGTGTGAGGACAAGAAGAGGAGGTGTCAGGTGAGGGGCGTATGAAATGAGAGAATACTGGGATAGACAACTGAAATTGGGGGACATCTCAGAGACAAACTAAAAACAATGGAAACTATGAGACTGACCCTAGCTAAGACTACTCATAATGGGCGTATGAGCCTGAACCTGTCATCTCCAGTAACTGGGCAAGACTTCCAGTGGAGGGATGAGAGCACTAACCAAACCACACAACCTTCAAACTACAATCTGTCCTCCCTACAAGATGTGCTGGGTTAAGGGTGGCACAGAATTATGGGAGTGGTCAACCAATGACTGGACCAGCTTGAGTCCCATGCCATGAGAGGGAGCCAACACCTGACACTACCTAGAGGGCCAGGAACATGCTAGCACCAACACATAGGATAGAGCCAAACATGACCAGCCCAAAAAGTCCATGAAATGGACCAAATGTTCTGCTATGCTCATAGACAGGCACCTCATGTGATCACCATCAGAGGGCTTCACCCTGCAACTGACCGAAACAGATGCAGAAACCCACTGACAAATATGAGGTGAGAATTTTGCAAAAGAGGATGGATTGTAGGATTCAAAGGGATCAAGACAACAATAAAGGCCCACAGAACCAACTAATCTAGGCTCATAGGGGCTCACAGAGACTGAACTAACAATCAGGGAACATGCATGGGTCTGACCTAGGCCCTCTGCATGTATGTTATTGTTGTGTACATTGGTCTTCTTGTGGGACTCCTAACAGTGGTAGAGGCTATCTCTGACTTTTGACTGCTTTCTGGACCTTTGTCCTCTGAGTGCTTTGCCTCTTACCACCTTACTATGAGGGTCACTGCCTAGTCTTACTGCAACTTACCATGGCATGTCTGGTTGATATCCATGGGAATCCTGCCCTTTTCTGAAGAGAAATGGAAGAGGAGCAGATGGAGAGGGACAGACTGAGAGGGACAGAGGGAGGGAAAACTACCTTATGGATGCAATACATGAGAGAAGAATAAATTAAAACTTTTGTTTAATAAAGTAAAAAAAAACTTTAAAAAGAAAAAAGAAGAAAGTCAGTGGTTGATAATACAGAACTCTATGTTTAGAATATAAGGAAAGAAAATATGCAACCCAAAGTAAAAAAAAATAATTTAGTACAGAAGCCAGTGAAGTAGACCATGGGCAACCAATAGATAATATCCAATGGAGCCATGAAATGGCTCTTTAAGGATTATTGATAAAATTTATAGACCTGAAGCTCACCTAAGTGAAGAATGCACTACTGTTGGATGTAGGAAATAGAAGCCACTTGCAATTTCTTATTAAGTTAAATACACACTTACCAAAAGACTCATCAATTCCACTTCTAGGCATGTACCCAAGAAAAATGAAGAAATATGTCTACATGAAAACAGTGATGTGAGTGCTCATATAGCATTTTTCATAACAGCTCCAAACTGGAAAGAACCCAAGTGTCTATCAACTGATGAATAAACAACTATCATCCACCCTGCAATGAAATATCCCTCAGTAATAAAGAAATGAACTATTGCTACAGCTGACTGCAGAGGAACAGGGGAGAATTTGAAACAATGGAAGGGTTCTAAGTCTTATTGTGGGAGGTGTGTAGCTTTACACATACCCAATCTCAGGGAACAGTTATGTTTCATGTCAATTAACATTAGCAAATCCTGTGTGTGCACACACTCGTGTACCTGCTGCTACCTGGCAAACATGCTAACTGACTTGATCATTTCAGCTTGCTATGGTTTTAGACGTCACTCTCCAATTTACTGGACAAACTATCTATCTGGTTTTATTAACCACCAAGCACTTGTTCATTCTGCCATCTATCCACACTTTGATCTCGGGAAACCATCATAATGGCTCCAAACTGKAGCCAGATCTGCTCTGGTTTCTGTGTTTCCCTCTCTAGTTCTCTTCTCTGCCCACTCCATCTGGTCTTCCTCATGCTTCAACAAGAGCCTGTCCCTTCTATGCCATTCCCCTTTGTATGCATGAGGCCAAGTGTGAATGCCCTGTTATTTCCCTTGGGATGAGTTGCTGGATTTATTATTCACACATTGCATACACCATGAAGGATATATGATCTTCCTGGGTATTTGAAAAGCATAGCTCATGCTAGGCACAGATACACCTCCCCACCTGGCTCTGACTACTCCAACATCTTAAGCCAACAGTTCCAAGTCTTTCCTCAGCATCCCTTTCTAAGCTATTAGGAACTTCAATAGTTGATGAGCCCTGATTTATTCCCAGACACACCTCCTTACCATCATGTATGAACAAAGCCCTCTCCAAATATCCAGGTCCTTGCATCTCAACACAAGCACAGGGTCAGCTATAGTTGTCTATAAATTCTTATGATCTGTAGTCAGGCATATTATCCATTGCAAYTCTGACCCATTAAYTATCTATAAATTCTCAAAGAACTTATCTCACATAGTCTCCCAATCATTCCATATAGATGGCTTAAACCAGACTCTGTCCCCAAGAGGTCACCTCATCCAAATAACTGTCTTTACCCCTTCCTGAACTCTCCTTCTTTTAGACATACCCCAGATGCTGTAAGCTAATGTGAGAATCTTCTCTCAATGGCTCCTTAGCTACCTACTTTGTTCCTGCCAACAAGGTGTCCAGCCATAGGTCAACCAATTCAAAACTGGCTTGACTAATGCTTACCTGCTGTGTATGTATCGTATTTCAGTAATGTCACAGCCACTTCTCAATGGCAGGAAACAAATCTTACTTTTTCTATGTGGACTTAAAGGAGACAGTACCTTTAAGGACATATACTATAGCAATCAACATGGCTTTCAATTGAAAAAGCCTCACATCCTTCATAGTAGTATCCCCRCCCCTGGCCCCATGCCCACCACTTCTACCACCTCCAAAGACCTCTGCCATTGCCCTGAATGTCCATGCATAATCACTGTAAACACTCTGGGTGCCCTGTTGTGAAGGCTAATTTCATCCCAACCACTGATGCCACTTCGAATTTTCATTTTGGAAAAGGCCCTCCCTGTTCAGGAAGATAGCCTGTTGCTCAGTTGTACAGGAGGTTTCCAGATGTCCTAGAGATGGACTTCTTGATACTTGCTGTTCCTATGAGTCTTACCTGATTTCCAGCTCATTAGCCTACCCATTCCAACTCCCAAATCCTAATCAGTACACCCTTAAAAACTATAGGGTTTATTGCCTGTATCACAATGCTCATTTAAGTGTTTCAGATGTGAAGCTCTCTGCTTCTAACAAGATTGKACACTCCTTGCCACAGAGGGAAGTGCTTTAATTTGTAGCCCTCACAAATTCCAGCACAATCTCCAAGAACAACACCATGTGTTGTTAAAAGAGCACTATAGTAGAATACTGACAAACAAGTATGAGAACCCAGAAGTATCTTGCCCCAGCCCTCCCAATCTATTCGCTTTACTTCCAACATGTAAGTTCTATTTAAAACTGGCCTCTAGGTCTTTTTCTAAAATTAACACACTTTCATTTCTATTTTAATTATTTTCTCAAGAAACAGTTCCTGGACCTTTTAATTGTTATTATTTAGAACATACTTTAGAGGAGAAAACAAACTTACCTATGGTTGAGACAGGAAAGTTTTGAAAATGAGTAACTTCATTTGATTCCTTCAAGGGACATCAGAGCCTTATATTAGGAAAGTTTTTTCTCCCCTAACAAAAGATATCAAGAACATGGGAGAGACTGGACATGAGGAGTCAGCATCTGTTTGCAATCCTGAGTCTCCATGAGAGTCAAGCCCTTTCTAAAACACATCAGCAGGGTTAAAACTGTGTCCAACAATGTTAATGTAAAACTCAATGAGACAAAAGTTTCTTCACTGCTGATACTGCTACCAGAACACCAAGGAGGAGCTATAGAACTTTACAATAATCCTACGGTCCTCTTGCCATTTATTCTGCCATGTGGGCAGTCCAAATGCTTACACACAAATCTGGAAGCCACTATCCAGTGGACCCTTAGCCTTTTTACTCCTGTTCCTTCAGGAAGTCAATCTGTTTGAACTCAACTCCCCTCAAAGAAATAGAAAAAAATATGAATGGTCACAATATGTGCAGAGTGCTCGACTCCTGACTGTAACTAGTAACGCTGCAACAGTTTTTCAATTCTGCTTGTGACATAGGTCACTCTCACTTCCTTTTGAAAGTCCATTCACTAGGAAGTTTGCCATTGAAATGGGGTATCGCACCAATATCCTTAGGCACGTCACAGAGTTGGCTTATGTACAGGCCCCGTTTACATGGCTTTCTTGAGATTATGATATCCAGAGCAGGAGAAATGAACTATGCAGAGTCTCATCAAGCAGTGGGTTTCAACAAAGACTTTTCCACAAGTACCTGGGAGGACATCATAATAAGGACCTTAGAAGACAACACTGGGGGCACCTAGTAGGTGGTACGACATTATTGGAAGTACCTGTATGCTGGAAAACCAGTCACCTTAGAATAGGCAGCCACTGTGCATTAACAGATTGCAGGTAACTAAAGACAAACACACCACAATCTAACATATCATCTGTGTTTACTGGGCACCTAGTGCGAGGGTGATGAATAGGTGAGTCTGTGAGCTTGTGGATCATGGTGGCTGCAGTTAAACTGCATTCTCTGTGTGATCACCACCTATCCATAGGGAAGGTGTACGGAGGGACTGGACAAATAGAGTTTAAAGGCAGCCAGCAGGATGTGTCATGACTATCTGCTGGCCACATGCCTGAAGCTGCTAAACTGTGTCTCCCCAGTGTAAAACTCTGTGCCTCCTGCTACATTTGACAGCACTAGTCTTAAAAAGGAATAATAAACATTTTCCTGGTGTGTCTTTTTTATTTGCTATATAGCCTCAGCAAAACCTAGACAGAGATCTTCTGGATTTTTTCATTTCCCAAGACTGTTAAATAGCAAATTATAACTCCAACYTTCTCTTTCATTCCAAATTCTAGTTCCAAAATGAATGAAGCTATATTTCTGTACTGTGTCCTGTTGTCTTCTTCCCTAACAAGTTTTAGCAGAGCTAATGCTATAACAAACTTGATTACAGACAGCCAAGCACTTTTCATTAATGAGTTCATTTATTTGTCCTGATCAGGATTAGTCACCAATAGTCATGAGTCTTACAAGTTCCTTGGCTAGCACCTGGCACCACGGTCAGAATATACTCTGGGCTGAATTGAGCAAATTAGAAGGAAGAACAGAGAGAGAGAAGGAGGCAAATATAATGGGAGGAGGAGGAGGCCTGAGATGCCTCCCTGAAAACAGAAAGACAAAGGAAAGGTCAGACACAAAGAAGACAGGGGCCAGAAGACACCCTGCAGCCCTCATAAAAGATCAGAGGATGTAAGACTCCTTTCATTACTAAGACTTCTGCAAAGTAGAAGATCCTCCAGCTTCCTTTCAGAAAAAGCAAGTGGCAAGTAAAGGAGATAGTAGCTCACACAACCACTGATCTAAACAAGGAAAAATTCTGAGAGGGACCATTGTGTCAATGCTAAGGAAAAAAAGCATTAAACACCTTTTTCACAAGAGTGATATTAGCAAAGACAACCACCACTGATATCAGGAACAAGGCAGCCTCCCTGAGGCCTGCTCCTAGTCCAGCAAAGTATGAGTCAGGCTCCTATGTTTGRTTCATCACAACTCACTTCTAGAAGCAAATATTGCAGGGAGAATACAAAAATAGCACCTGTCATCAAAGCTATCAATGTTAGGAGTTGCCATGGATGCAAAGTTAGCAATRTTGGTAAGCATCTTAATCTGCTTTCGATAGCTGTGGCAAAAACCTGACCAAAACAACTTGGGGAGGAAAGGGTTTAATTCAACTTACAGTTTACAGTGCATCAAGAAAGAAGTCCTAGCAGGACCCCAAAGGCAGGAACTGAAGCAGAGGCCCTGGAGGAAGGCTGTTTACTGGCCTATTCCCAACCTTGATGAGCTTGTTTTCTTTGCTTGGGACCATATACCCAAAGTNGAGGGAGGGAGAGAGGGAGGGAGGGAGGGAAGGAGAGAGAGAAGGAAGGAGGAGAAGTGTGAGGAGGAGGGGGGGGAAAGAAAAAATGAATATTCCCCTAGGAACTTTATGCTGAGATGGGAAAGATCACGTCAAAAGGCGTAAGACCACCTTACAAGAAGCGACTTAAGCCCATGTAGGCAAGGCCACACTTTGGCCAGGTTGCATTTTTCTTGTCTTCTATTTAAACCTCATCCTCATTTCAAGACCCACAAAGATGGAGGGGTTATTGGATGGATATCTCTGTGCCACCTCCGAATGTCACACAAAATAAAATCCCCTTTTTCTGCTTTTTATTATTAACTCGGCTCTTCTAACTGGCTGACTGGGGTGGCGGAAGTGTGCTTGTTGGGGTATGCACAGGCCAGGACCCCTCCATAGTTCAGTGACGGCTCTAAAGTAAATCATTTTTCTTGCTCATCTCAGTTTGTACCTGCTAGCTAATGGTCAAGCATGACCTCGACGGACCACCTTGACTGTCTACAGCGGGGTGCAAGACAATGAAACAGAAAGGGGAAAGCAGCTCTCCGACTAAGTTCATCTGTCCCCATCCCTGGCCCAGCCTTTCACTCAACCTCTGGTTCAGGATCCTAAGGCAGTGCTCCAGACAGAACAAACCCTCTAGGCTCCCAACATGTCTCCGGCCCATCCCTCATCACAGCCCTTCGGCCCGAGCAGAAAAATGCACAGGAGCTTGTCCTCCCGGGGCTAGTGCGGTCTGGAGGAGCAACAGCACCCACCGTCTCAAGACAAGCAGTACCCACACTGCTTCCGGCTACGGGCACAATAAATACCACCAAGCAAGGACCGGAGGCAGGAGGCTAACGGGGAACGAGCCCGGCCAGGAGTCCCGGCGTTCGGCCTATCTTTGCTCTTAACACACAAGATTAAAGACAAAGAAGCAAGGAAAGGCCAGAACGCCGAACGCCACACTCACCCACACAGTCATCCACGATTCTGTTTGCGGAAACGCCGGCAGGAGCCACGCGTGCCTTGTTACGTCACTTCCGGGGAGTGAGCCCGGGACTAGTAATTCCAAAGCCAGGCTTGGAGCGTGGCTTCCTCCGCGTCGGAACTACGAGTCCCATGGTTCCTCGCGCGGCGGCGTGCCTCTAGCCCTGCGAGCGGGCACGGAGGGTCGGAGCACGTTGCTAGTGGGCGCGGCTGGCCTGGGCCGTGGAGGCCTAGTGTTTGCTTGAGTCCTGAGGTTCGGCACCCTGCCCTACGCTTGGCCGGGTCGTCCTGCTGAAGCAGCTCCTAACGGCCCGTGCGGCGGGAATCCGTGGAGACGTCCCCACATCCTGAGAGGTAGCCTGGGTCCATGTTTGCTGTGGGGCTTCGGGAGGGGGCTAGAGGGCACCTTCACCGCGGGCGTGTGTCTGACGGCAGCGGAGCGCGCCGCTGACGACCTATCGCGGCCTCCCTCCTGACGGCGGGAGTCGTCAGCACTCCGGACCCTCCGCCGGGAGCAGTCGGAAGAGTTCACCTCCGTCCAGGGTCCATCTGTAGTCCTGGCAAACCTCATTCCTCCTGGTGCCGTTTTACACCCTCTTGCGTTATGACCCTTAATGCCCTGCTCTTCCGTCCTTGCTAGTTGGAGTGTCCTTTGGAAAATGACTAATAGTTTTCACCTTTGGCTGACCACTTCTGATCGCCTTGTTTTTAGTCGTGCGTTACTCTCAAGGGAGGCATACCGTTGCAGGCTTTCACCCCAAGATGAGGGCCAGAACGTAGAATCTACCTGTGGATTAAGATAGTTTACGCGCCAACACATTTAACGTGCCTATCTCCCTTTGAAAGTTTGCAAAACCACCATCAGATTTGCAATGTATTCTAACTTTTTCTTCAGCAAATTTGGTCCTTCCAAAGCCGCCTTGAAAATAAGTTTTGCTAATCTACCTATTTGTTTGTAGGCAATTTCATTAACATGCTCTGGGGGCGGGGGATAGATTTGCAGCATATACCTCCCAGTATGATTGCTTGCAAATTGTGGAGATTAGCCCTTCCGAGGTCGTTGACCGTTTATAAACCTTGAACTAAACGACTTCCTTTTAACAAGTATGACAAATCGATTTTAGATAACTGGGATTGTGTAATGTATTATATGCCATTATCCAGTTTGAGAGTTAATTTCAGTTCAAATGCAAAGGGATTGGTCCTAGAGCCCCAAAGCTCTGTGCATATTGAAACATTGGAGTTTGTTGTATCCAATGATTGAAGTTTAGGGGGATTGGGAGGGTGCCCCACCCCAGATAATTGCTGTTGTCATCTTAGAGAAAATAAACCTGATTGTGACTTTAAAAATCTTCAACGACAGAATTTCAATATGTGCAGGGATTACAGGCAGCCACCAACCTCACCTGCCTTAAATCTTTCTCTTAATGGATTTAAACCTTAACTACATGTTTATTCGATTTCTACAATGTATCGATGTTATGAGTTCAAACTTTACATATCGGTAAAGATAGTCAAACTTTGTATCTTTGAGTGCTGTCTGACTACAGAAATTGAGTTAAAACAATGATAGCTAATACTTTTCATATTTTTTAGTACCAAGCTAAGTGTTTCACACATCTCTTGTTCCTTTTCTTGTGTAATACAGTAGAGTAGTTAGGATTGTTTTTGATTTTCAAATGAGAATTAAATTTGTTTGCCAAAGTCAATCTGGTAAATAGTGGACCCAGGATTTGGTCCCTGGACCTCTATGCTAATAATCAAACAGGGTCTAGACAGTCACTCAGAACTGAAAGTCGCCTGGCATGTAAATTTTCAAGATATTTTCACAATTCTTAAAGTTCCATTTATCATGTTGAGTGAAAATAACTGGTTAAGGTTGTTGCTTTGCCAGTATATGAGTTTGACCCAGACTGTAACCATCATTTTCCTCAGGTTCATTAGACAAGTGCTACATAGTATCTGCTTAGTGAATGACTGATTCTCTAAGGGGGTGGGGGGAACATTTAATTCATATTTTAAAAAAAAAATGTAACAGGGAATTTATTTGAAACCATTTATAAAAGGTGAATATGTTTCTTAAAGGAACACTTTTTTTTTCAAAGATTTCTTTTTTTATGTATACAATGCTCTGCCTGTATGCTTGCATACCAGAAGAGGGCACCAGATGGTTGTGAGTCACCAAATGGTTGCAGGGAGTTGAACTCAGGACCTCTGGAAGAGCAGTCAGTGTTTTTAACCTCTTAAGTCATCTCTCTAGCCCCATAGGTGCGCTTTTAAGGTATGGTTTTTGTTTTTAAATTGAGTGTAGTTTTTGAAACACGATATTGTTTATAAGATGTAGATAAGATGCCCCAGCTTTTTCTTCTTCTTCTTTTTTTTTTTTTTTTGTTTTATTTTTGGTCTTTTGTTTGTTTGTTTTGTTTTTTCAAGAGAGCAAGAATTTCTCTGTATAGCCCTGGCTGTCCTGGAACTCACTCTGTAGACCAAGCTGGCCTTGAACTCAGAAATCCGCCTGCCTCTGCCTCCCAAGTGCTGGGATTAGAGGCGTACACCACCACCGCCAGGCTGGTGGCCGAGCTTNTTCCTTTTCCCCAAATAACTCCAATTTGTTTTTGTTKTGTTTTGTTATTTTCTATAGTCTTTGTTTACATTCCAAATTATTTTCCCTTTCCCTGTTCCCTCCTCTCCATAAGTCCCATAAGCCCTTGTCCCTCTGCCCGTTCTCCAATCAACCCCCTCCTTCTTCTCTGTCCTGGTACTCCCCTACAATGCTGGATCAAGCCTTTCCAGGACCTCTCCTTTCTTCTTCTTGGGAATCATTTGATATGCAAATTGTGTCTTGGGTATTCAGAGCTTCTGGGCTAATATCCACTTATCAGTGACTGCATTTCATGTGTATTATTTTGTGATTAGGTTACCTCACTTAGGATGATATTTTCCAGTTCCAACCATTTGCCTAAGAACTTCATGAATTCATTGTTTTTAATTGCTGAGTAGTATTCCATTGTGTAAATATACCACATTTTCTGTATCCATTCCCCCACTGAGGAACATCTGGGTTCTTCCCAGCTTCTGGCTATTATAAATAAGGCTGCTATGAACATAGTGGAGCATGTGTCTTTATTGCATGCTGGAGAATCCTCTGGGTATATGCCCAGGAGTGGTATAGAAGGGTCCTCTAGATGTGTTATGCCTAGTTTTCTGAGGAACCACCAAACTGATTTCCAGAGTGGTTGTATCAACTTGCATTCCCACCAGCAGTAGAGGAGTGTTCCTCTTACTTCACATCCTTGCCAATACCTGTTGTCTCCTGAGTTTTTAATCTTAACCATTCTGACTGGTATGAGGTGAAATCTCAGGGTTGTTTTGATTTGCATTTCCCTAATAAGCTCAACTCCAAGTGGATCAAGGACCTCCACATAAAACCAGACACACTGAAACTAATAGAAAAGAAACTGGGGAAGACCTTTGAGGACATGGGCACAGGGGGAAAGTTCCTGAATAGAACACCAATAGCTTATGCTCTAAGATCAATAATTGACAAATAGGACCTCATAAAATTACAAAGTTTCTGTAAGACAAAGGACACTGTCAAAAGGACAAAATGGCAACCTACAAATTGGGAAAAGATCTTCACCAACCCTACATCTGACAGAGKGCTAATATCCAATATATACAAAGAACTCAAGAAGTTAGACTCCAGAGAGCCAAATAACCCTATTAAAAATGGGGTACAGAGCTAAACAAAGAGTTTTCACCTGAAGAACTTTGAATGGCTGAGAAGTACCTTAAGAATTGTTCAGCAATAACTCCAATTTGTATTGGCAAAGTTCTACTACAGTGAGGGCTCAGAACTATTCAGTGTCTTTGAGGCATTGAAGTCCCTAAAGAAGTTGCTTGCTTGCCATTGCCTACCAAGGATAGATTAAGAATACCTGTTTTTAGAACTTGACAGAGTAGACCCCTATTGTTGAAGACACTATATTCTTGAGTAGTAGACATAGAGAAATCAAGCTAGTATTTGACCTGGAAGCTTTATCCTACTGAGTCGCTTTAGTAGTGGTGGAGAGGAAGAAAAAAGTAATCTTCAATTACCCAGCTGTGAATTCTGAAAGCTATAATGACTGTCCTGCCACTGGTACAATTATAGCATGAATGAAATGAGAATAATCACTTTCTGATTGGGCTTACGATGAAACCCTCTGTAAAATGAAACCCTGATACCTGGCACCATTATCAGAGCCAAGAACTAATAAGTACACAGGCCAAATGCCCTAGGAAAGAACTATCATTCTGTTAAATAGCCATAGTGTTAAACTGACTCCTGACAACTTACTATTATGACCACAGATTAGYTCATCTCTCTGTCTTCATCAGAGCAGCTTCTTGCTTCAGTATGTGCCAATTTAATACAGAGAACAACAGTCATCCAGGCGCAGAGAGCAAAAGACTGCAGAATGCTCAGACCTGGGTGGGACAACCCAAAGGCTCTAGAAGCACTGAGGAAGAGGGGTCAGAGAGATTGTTAAGAGTAAGAGGCAGTAGGTGAGCATGATGAACAGTGTTTTTATGACCCAGCAGGGCAGTGGCACATATGGATGCTGGTGGTTGTGACAATRTGCAGATCCATACAAACTCAAGCCAGACAAAATCTTGACATGGAGAGGGGAAGTGGCACACAGTCCTATCACAAACTGAGGAGATACTGACAGCTGACAGCTGTTAGCAGACTGAGACAAGGTGACTTGATTTCCCTTAAGGATATGGCCCCTAATAGATTGATAATGTTAGGTGGATGGCCTCATATTCAAGAATATGAACAGCACAAATTGAACTTGATRGTTTTAATTTTAAAAGGAACATAGTTGGGGAAGAGCTGAGGGAAGGGATGAATATAATCAAAATACATTGTATTAATTTCCTAAAGAATGTATAAAATTACAAAAGTTAAATATAATATTTTAATACTTAAAAACAATACCCCTTACTTCTAATCACCAAACGTGTTCTTCTGCTACTTTCAAGGCTTTGTTCTTCATTCCAATAACTATTTGACAAAGGTGAGGAACAAACTGTGAACAACTCAATAAGTAAAGGTCCTAATAATGTACATCACAAGAGACAAGCAACCAATTAAGACAACAAGGCGTGAGTCTTCACCTCACAGACACAACATTCATAGAGCCTGCAAAATAGTGGGTAGATAGAGAGATGGATGCATAAGTACTGGGTGGTTGAATTGGTAGGTGGTTGGATGAATGGATGGGCAAATGGAACATGGATGAATAGATGGGAGAGTAGAAGAACGGATGAATGGATACTGTAAAGAAAATTTACACAAAGTGTATGGCTTTTAAATTGAGACTTACTGAGGAAGTAGTATTTACACTGACAAAAACAAAAAGCTTGAGAAACCAGTAAGGGATAGCCATTATCTTTAGTTGTATACYGCACAGAGCCATAACAGTGTATTATGCCACATGGTAGGAACTTGACATTGATCAAGTTGAACTTCCTCTCCCAGCCGTTGTTGAGCAGGGATTCCTGTGCTATTCAGGATCCTACTCCACCTAGGGTGGAGTGCTCAGCGTGAAGATGAAGTTCCTCCATATCTACGAATTCCTGAATTAAGCAGGTGAGCTGCCCAGCTGCCCTGAGCAGTGGAGCCAACACCCAACGAAGAGCCAGATCAGTTCTTGGAACTCACACAGGAGTCTGGGAGGAGGGGCTTGCCCAAACTGTTAAATTGTCAGACCTCCATTAAACTTTGGCCTTGATCGGTAAACTATCATCTTGGTCCTTGTTCTTTTCGTCGTTTCCCCATCCATCCCTCAGCTTCTGTTCCAGGAACCCAGTTCGCAATAGTTGCAGGCAGCAACAGAATGGCGCCCGAATGCGGGGCTAGACTGGAGAAGATTTCCTGAGGTGACCCTGTCTTGCTGAAGCTTCACAGAAAACGGAAAAAAAAATGGTATCCTGCACAGTGAGCAAAATAGGTGCTGGAGGATATGGACTAAGTGAGKCAGTGTCCACCCACCACTGAACTCACTTAGGGGGCAGACAGTGGAAAATGGGGCAAGAAATTTACAGGCATTTGTCCACAGCTTTTAAGAACTGATTCAGGTGAAAAAGAAAAGGGTTTTAAAATAGGCGCAGCTTCCAAGAGCTGCTTTAAGAAAGGCTGAAAAATGTGAGAGAAGAAGAGAGTAGGAAAATGGATGTAATTGCATAACAAGCATGCTTCCCTTTCTGTGTATCGTCATCTGTTCTTGGTGCACCATGTCTACATGTATGTTTTTGTCCTATGTTGTGTG
>BDUI01012265.1:33802-45117 GCA_002335545.1 Apodemus speciosus
TGATTCAATACGGCCACACCTAATACTTCCAAAAGAGCTGCAGGATTCAACCAAAAGGGGAAGGATCCAACAACAAACCACAAACTCCACAACCCAGCCCCTATGAGTTCATAACACAAATCATAATAAAATATGCATTTTGTCCAACTTCAAAGCTTTTCTTAATCTTTCAGTCTCAACACTGTTTAAGATTCTAAAATCTGAACCCTCAACGGTATTCAAATCGATTCCTTAAGTTCACCATAAAATCAAAACACAAATTACATACTTCTAACATACAATGACACAGACATTCAAAAGGAATGAATCATAGTGAGAAAATGCCAGACCAAACAGGTACCAAACACAAGAGGTTTCCAAATCCTATAGATCCATGTCCAATTTGTAAAAGCTTGGAATGTTTTGTCCCTCCAGCTTTTCTACCTGCAATGGGGTTCTCCCCTCTTGGACTGGTTCTACTCCACATCCACAACAGTCCTTGGAAGATACCCCATGCTCTAACACCTCTAACATCTTGGGGTCTCCTGTGCTGTCCCCTTAGGAATGGGCATAGCATCTCTTTGATTGATTCTGTCAAATCTTTTTCTGATTTATCACTTTGACTGCTCCTGAATTAGATATGACTTTAAAATGTGGCTGTTTCTTTTTAAAAACTAACTTTATCTTCATTGTCAGGGATTAAAGGTGTTTCTGTATTCCAACATGTCTGTATTTCAGCCAGTTCATACCATAATCCAGGACATGTTTGCTTTCTGGCCTGATCATAAATCTAGGTCATAAACATAAGCCATGTTACTGGATTAAAATTCCTCTACACTTGATTCCAACATTAAATTTCCTAGTGCATGTTTTCTTCTCAAATTTTATATTTTGTATTACTTTTTTTTGCCTTACTTCCTCCTTTTCATTGTATATCTACATATGACTGATAGCTATAAGACAGAGTGAATACTGGAATGTCTTGAAACCTCCTGCACCAAAAAAAAAAAAATTAATCTATTGCTTTTCAATCTAGTCACAGGCAAATTCTTTTGTTGTTGTTGTTGTTTTTGTTTCTCTGTATAGCCCTGCCTATCCTGGAACTCACTCTGTATACCAGGCTGGTCTCGAACTCAGAAATCTGCCTGCCTCTGCCTTCCAAGTGCCAGTATTAAAAGTATTTGCCACCACCGCCTGGCATCACAGGCAAATTCTTATGATAAAAACAATACCATCTTTAAGGTTCTCCAAGGATGGTCCATTAAACTCCCTTTGTACTGTTCACCCACTTTTCTAGTCCAAATTTCCAAGACTATATCTCTCCAAAAGAAGCACAGTCATGGTTTTGTTTTGTTTTGTTTTGTTTTGTTTTGTTTTGTTTTGTATTCAGCAATAGTCTACTTCCTTGTACAACTCCTGCCTTAGGTACTTTTCTATTATGGTAACAAAACACCAAGACCATAGAAACTCATGAAAGAACTATCTAATTTTACTTACAGTTTCAGAGGGTTACAGACCATGATGACAGAGCAAAGATGTAGTAAAATAAACAGTTGAGAGAACACATTTTGATTGATATGTAAGTATCAATCAGGCATAGAGAACATATGGAGAATTGTGCAAATCTTTGAAAATTTATGACATTAATGGAAACTAAATATAGAAAAATTGGCTAAACATTGATTCAATGGTTAAATTCATATTGCAAAAATATATTTAGTTCATGATTTCTGAAAAGGCAAATCCTCATATTACATTATTTTAATCACAGCTTAAATACATTTATTCATTTATATTATGCTGATCAATTCTTATGTCAAAGAATAATAGACCATGTAATGCTTAACCCTAAGACTCGGGAATCATTGATGAAGAGGGTTTTAAAGATTATAAGGTCCAGAGGAAGTAAATATCAGCAGAAAAGCAGTATTTGCTCTTCCTGACAAGGCCTTTGTGTTTGCCACATTATGAGATCATAGAGCACAAGACCTACACAAGATCCAGCCAGTCAGATTCTCAGCAGAGCTCCTCATGAAGTCACATCCCTAACTAGGGAATTATTGGCAATTTAGCACAATAGGGGAGATATAGTTGTATCAGTGATACACTCAAGAGAGGCTATCTATAATCAAATAAACAGTTCGACATCCATATTCATATAAGCAGTAGATTGGGGAAGATTTGATCAATTTATTACATGCATGTATATAATTTTCAAAGAATAAAAATGATAATTTTTTGAATACTTGCTGTTAAACTTTTACTTCAGGACTTCAAATGTGTTTTTCTTCATATAGAATATTTTGAAAGTCTTAATGTCAAAATGACATACCTTGAGTTATAAATAAAGGTTTATAGATGCTTATGTACAGTTAAAAAATCCAAAATGACCATGAAATTTGTCAGTTTATACATAAAATTTGCATGTTGTATCCTTGTAAAATCCTTGACCTACAGACTGTATTTGTAGCAGGAAAGTTGCTGGTTTTGTACATTCACAGTTAGTTTTAGATAGTAATTCTATTATTTCATTCTTAAATACTCTATTCATGACACTTAATTCACTAAAAATTTTGTTTGAAGTTTTAGAAATAATTAGCCAGTGCAGAATGCCCCCTAAAGAGAGATTCTCACTATACAACTCCTCTGATCAATTTTCACATATGCATTATCTATCATTCACATGAATTTACAATTTATAATCTATCTGCTCTAAAGAGTCCATTAAAATTTATGACATGAAAGGAAACTAAATGCAGGAAAAGTGATTAAATACTACACACTGATTCAATGGATAAATTCATATTGCAAAATAAATTATTCAGTTTGTGCTTACTGGCAAAGTCAAATCCTCCCACTACATTATTTTAACACACTGTTAAAAATCAAGCATACAACATAATATATTCATTCTACCCTACCACACTGCTTGAGTCTCAATTTCATACATATTTCCCTGTCAAAATGTTCTAATAGTAGCACTCTAAAAATATATAAAARTAGAGAAATGGAAAATTTGGTTAGGATTGGAATTTTAAATCAATATACATTTCATTTGCCCTCTATCTTCTGTTGCTAGATATTTAGCATACAATATTGCTATGGTTTGCCTGCATGTTCTTCTCACAAAGCTTATGTGGCAGAGCTTGCTTCTTAGGGTTACAATGTTGGGAAATGGCACTTTCGGGCACAGGTACCTGGAATTACCTAGTATGCTAGCTGGTTGTTGTTGTTGTTGTTGGTGGTGGTGGTGGTGGTGGTGGTGGTGGTTTAGTTTGGTTTGGTTTGGTATTTTTGTTTTGTTTTGTTGTTGTTTTCGTCAACTTGACACAAGCTCAATCATATGAAAGGATAAAACTTCATTTGAAGAAATGCCTCTGTAAGATCTAGCTATAGGGCATTTTCTTCATTATTGATCAATGGGGAAGGGCCCAGGCCATTGTAGTTGGTATCATCTTTGGAATGGAAGTCCTGGATTTAATAAAAAATCAGACTGAGCCAGCCATAGGGAATAAGCCAGTAAGCAGCATCGCTCCATGACCTCTGCATCTTCTCTTGCCTCCAGGTTCCTGCCCTAATTGAGTTTTTTGTCCTGATTTTTTTCAATGATGATCAGCAAAGTGAAAGTGTAAGCCTGATAAGCCTGTGTCTCCCTAACATGATTTTGGCCACGGTGCTTCATTACAGCAATAGTAAACCCTAACTAAGTGTACAGTTATAAAGTAACACCAAAATAATTTTATGGTCATGGGTCACCACGACTTGAGGAACTGTATAAAAGGTATTAGGAAGGTTGAGAACCACTGAGACAGATAGGAGACAGGTGAGCAAAATATCATCAAAACAACATATCAAGATATAAACATAAAAGATATCAACATATCTTTTAGAAATGGCTAGGTTAATTGTATTTCCTAATCAAGAGTTTAGGACATGACAGAGTATTCCCTCAAGGAGGCTTCCAAATAAAAGAACAAATAATGACAGAAAGGAAATATCAGATCGGTTGCTTACAGACAGTGAATGGGCAGTTGTGTCAGTCAGTTGTATTCCCAAACTGAGGTGTCTCATCATGAATGAGCTCTCCACGGCCAAACTTCCATATTCTCTTTCCCACCCTAGGCACTTGTATATCATGGGATTAACAATAATGTGCTGAGAATAGTTTACTCTCCAGCTGCTTTTAAGGACACAATGTTTTACTCTTGGGCTAATACTAACTGTTTCCTTCTCCCTTTTAACACAAAGTTAGGAGGACCAGCCTATCTCTAGACAAAAGGCTTAGGAAGATACATTGTAACAAACATACTCACACAAGAGGCCTAGGAAGACATTGCAACAAACATGCTTGAGTTTTAAGTGGAAAGTAGAAGACAGGTCACTTCCAGTGCCAGCTTCTCCAAGAGCTCAATCAACTTATGACAACTTACAGATGTAATTTACATGACATTTAATGCAGCAAAAAGATTTATATTGCAAATTCTAACAAGTTCTTGAACTACAGGCATTCTGTCTAGACAATTGAGATTGTTCTAATTATGAGGCAATCAACAGATCAAAGTAAGGAGGAAACAGAATGTAGAAAGACTGAGAAATGTGGACAAATATGTGCATGAACTGTGTAAATGATGCTTCTATTGATCAGATGTAATTATCATTCCAGAGGATTTCTGCTGAAGAAAGCTCACCCTTTCTGAACTTTGGCTGGCTAGATCAACTCACTGGCTTTTGCTCAAACTCCTCTCTAAGCTGACTGCTTCTTTCAGCTTCTGAATGAATTGCTCTACTTGGAAAAACTGCCTCAGAAGTCCACACACTAAACTGCATGAACTGAACTCCTCGAAACTGAACTGCTCTGAAGGGGACTGAGCTCAACTGCACTAAACTAAACTGAACTCAACTGACCTCCACTGTCTTGCCTGAACTCAACTGAATTAAACTCACTGATCTCATTTATGTCTTCTGTGCTGCCCTTAAATAGTCCCTATTTCTTGCCTGTTCACCTGAGAGTTGGGCGTATCCTATCTCTGGCTTGTTCCGTCAAATCTTTCTCTGATTCATCACTTTGTCTGCCACCCAATTAGAAGTCACTTTCAAACATGGCTGCTTCCTTTTTCAAACTGAATTTACCTACATTGTTTGGGATTAAATGTGTGTACTAAAGGTATATCTGTATTCCAACCAGAGGGATTAAAAGTATATCATTCCAGCCAGAATTTTGAATATAATCCCTTGCCACAGCAGCCATTGGCTGGATTAAAAATCCCCTACAGAACTGAACCTCATACATTCTATCACAAAAGTTTTCAAACAGAAAAATTAATTCTAAATGAACTTTATGTGTTGGTGCCAAGATAAATGGAATGAAAATGTTAGAAAAATTTGTTCTGAATTGATTAATAATGTAAAAGTGGGGGAAATAGTGTAATTAAAGTCCAATCACTTACAAATGAATGAGTAACCATTCATTATTTTTTATTATTATTGATCCCACCAGTTCACATGATGAAGTATAAATACATAAGCAAAACTAAACCTTATTTTCAAATCATTTTCTTGCAGCATCCATAGAAAAGTCACTATAAATCTCCATGTGAGGCTACCTTTGTGCTTCCTAGCAGTGATCAACAACACTTTGGAGAGAGGTCCTCATGAATTTTAACAGGTCTTTGAAGCATTCAGAGAAGCGAAACTCATGGATGTAGAGGCAGACTAGTGATGAGCAGTTTAGGAGCCTTTGCCTGAAAGAGAAACATTGGCCAATATGTTCACTTCCACGTGGATGAGAAGTGCTGARCTCTATGTCACATAGGATTGCAATTAATTACAATGTAATAATGCATTCTAAAATGCATTCCAAGATTACTCACAAGGAGCGTTTTAAATGTTCTCAGTCCAGCGAACTGATAGATATGGAAGACAATGCATATGCTAAGTAACTTGATTTACTCATTCCAAAATGTGTGTCTGCAAACAAGATTTGCATCACACTCCATTTACACACAATTACTATCCGTCAATTAAATGTAAGATGTGAACTCTGAGGAGATGGGTCTGTGGAGCAAGTGTCAACTGCATAAGCAGAGAGACTGGCATTTTGATCTTCGAAATTGTGTTAAAGCCAGGAAAGCTGTAAGCTGCTTTTAATCCTAGTATATAGAGGCAGGAAGGAGGGATGTTCTGGGTAAGCTAGACAGATAGGCTACCTGGAACTAGAAAGCCCCATGATAAGGGGGRAAACTCATCTCAATATCCTGAAGAGCAATCAAGAAAGACACTCACTATCAACTTTAGACCTCTACCCTCATGTATAAACACATGCACACACATGTATGCCTACACCTATATGAATATGCATATACATTTGCCTATACCTATATGTCAATACCACATACCTATGCAAATGCAATGAAAATAGAAGAAAGGGGGGAAAGATACAAACTCAACTAGAGTATTGTTCATATGTGTCTTCTCTGAAGAGTGCAATGGTATTTCTTTTCTGTAATTTGGGATTTGGTGTCTTATAGAAGGAACATGAGAACTTAATAAGAATGGTTCTATCATTTTAAAGGTAACATTGGTCTTAAAGATTGCTCATAATCAATTTGGATGGAGGCAGTAATAATGAATATTTCACTATCATTTTATATTTTTGCCAAATGCATTTGAAATAAAGTCATAAGTAAAGCAAAACAGAAACAAATTCTACAAAACACAGAAAAATGCATTTACTCATGCATGCACATATAAATAAACAGTCTTCMGGCTTGTATCTGTGATTCCTACAAGTAATGACAAACTCGGATTCTCCAGAATGTCTTTGTGTAGAACATTAATAAAGGTCATCTTTGAGAAGCTGTGCGAGGTAGATTCTCTTCTGTTATGCTTTTATACACAAAGGTAAGTGTAGTCCTCGAYGCTCATCAAGAAAACTGCTCTTTGCAAAACACAGAGATCATTTCTGAAACCACAGCCAATTAAAGAGTGGAATTATGCATCCAGCCCCAACTGATTACATCTACAATCCAGCACCTGCACCAGGGGCTCAGTGATCATTGCAGGTGGANTTGGGAATACAATAAAAACCGAAATCACTTTAGTGATCATTTAGTGGAATTTAAGGATATATAGTTCACACATGGGGAAAAGACTTTCCATTTTATATATCTACTTATGAATATGTTTACAGTTCCATCTGATTTTTAGATATTAAAATGTCTCCATCTTCTGGACTCTTGTGTTTGTAAAGTTTTATCCTTATAGGAAACCCCTATAATATTGCACATAARTGTATGACCATAAGCTATTAATAAGGACAGGCTAATATATTAGTTTTCTACAGAAAATAAGTTTTTGTTTATTTTTTTGTTTTTATGTTTGTTTGTTTGTTTTCGAGACAGGGTTTTTCTGCGTAGCCCTGGCTGTCCTGGAACTCACTCTGTAGACCAGGCTGGCCTCAAACTCAGAAATCTGCCTGCCTCTGCCTCCAAGTGCTAGGATTAAAGGCGTGCACCACCACAGCCCAGCAGAAAGTAAGTTTTAATTGTCTGACTATAGTAACTGATTCGTGAGATATAAATCCATGGATACTGATCTTAGTGTCTTCATGTAGCTTTATTTCACCAGCCAGCRGAAGATGTGTTAGGAAGAAAGAATGTTAAGGGGTTGGATGGGAATCTCAGGAAGTGAAGAAAAAGAAACAGGACATATTTTGCTCACTTGTTTAGGGCCCACTGTTAGCCATACCTCTGTTTGTGCTTTTAGCCTAGTACTAGAGCKGTTTCCCTGGCAAATGTGAGGCTACCTTGAGCTCCCCGTGGATCTAGAATGGATTGAAGCCGTGGCCACAAGAGAGTAGGAGTTGTATGTCAAACAGGGCTCTTCCAAACTGCCTTTCCATACTGAGCTGAGATTTCTGTATCTTCATGTAAGTCCTGGGAGTCTAAAGCTAGGTCTACTGAGACACTGAGATGGCTGGAAATGAGCTGCATGTCATATTCATAGATTTTTTTCACTGTTTGGGACAGTAACCCTCCCATAAAACCTTTGACCTAAAATGTGTCCTGCCTACAAATATGCAGAGACAAACATAGAACAGATATGGAGGGAATGACCAACCAATGACTGGCCCAAATTGAGACCCATCTCATGGACAAGAGCCAATCCCTGGCACTATTAATGATACTCTGTTTTGCTGGCTGGCAGGAGCCTAGCATAACTSTTCTCCAAAAGGCTTTACCCAGAAGCTGAGTGAAACAGATGCAGAGACACACAGCCAGACATTAGATGGAGTTCCGGGAGCCTTGTGGAAGAGTTGGAAGAAGGACTGAGGGACATGAARAGGATAGGGACTCCACAGGAAGACCAAGAAAATCAAATAAACTTGGCACTTAGGGGCTCCCAGAGACTGAACCAACCTCCAAAGGGGGAACATGGGCTAGACCTAGCTCTCAACACCCCCACCCCTGCACATAGGTAATAGATGTGCAGCTTGGTTTTCATATGTGTCTCTCAACAACCTGAGTGGGGACTGCTCCTTCATTTAATGCCTGCCTGTGGATCCCATTCCCCTAGCTGGGTAACCTCATCTGGCCTCTGTGAGAGAGGATATGCCTAGTCCTGCAGTTACTGATGTGTAGGGAGGTGGGAGGAGGTGATTCCCAGAGTTGGGGGGATGCCCCCTTCTCAGAAGAGGAGAGAGGAGAGTTGGGGGAGGAGCTACAAGATGGGGGTTGTGAGGAGAGAGGTGGGTACTGATATTGAGATGTAAAGTGAAAAAGTAAATTAATTTAAATGTATGTTTGAGAATCCATGCAACATATTACAAATCCATCCATGCAAGGTATTTTGCTCTCCAGTCCTCTTAACCTCTCCCAGATCTATTCTCACTTCTCCATCCTCTCACTCAATTAAATTCATGGAAATGTTTCATAATAAAGACAACTTGAAGAGATAATGTGTAACTTTTATGTTATACTGTTGTTCTAATAGCAAAGTATCATTGAAAACTAACTCTATACTGATTACTAAACTATGAAAAATAAAAATCAGCAAATATTTGTTCATTAGGACTTGGTTACATCTATCCAAATCTTGTACACATGAATCAACCAGAAAGTTTGAAATTTTTAGACTCAATATTGTAAATTCAACTCACAAGCATCTTTGGTGTGCAGACCTTATATCTTAGGAATGTGATGTTTTTCTCTAATTCTTCATTCTTTTTCATGATTCCTTGGCTATCTCTGACAGCTATTTTTGTACATTTTTTATTTGGTTAATTCACCATACATATGGATTTTCCTGTGAATAAAAAATTTTCATTTGAAATTTTTAAATTTCTAAATATTAAAATTTTTATAGTTGGATTTAAAATGCTGAAATTTCCAAATCTGGCTTTATTCTCAAATTGTGTATCAAAAGCTAAACTGGACATATTATATTCCCTGCCCGATAAATCAATTTTTGATCAATATTTGTTTTTCATCCTTGAGCTTTTCTTTACTCCAGTCATGAACTGTGGTCTTCCTTTGCTTCCTGTTGCTTCTTCAAACAGTTTTGCAACAGGTAATAAACCATTTCACAGGATAAGTTTAACTTTTAACTCTTTTTAGTTTCTAAACTACCGAAGAAAAGCCCCTACCAAGCTGAAGTTATTGTCGATGAAGATAAATATTTCCCCACACATTTGTTTATCCTCAGTTCCCATTCAGAAACAGAAATTTTTCCATTCTCATTCTTTTGCTATGTTCTCTGGCTTTGTAAGCAGAATCTGTTTTCGTGATGAAGGAGGAGGCTGGCTGCTGAGAGGCATGGATGCCAGTGTGGCTGGCTATTGAAAAGAGTGAATCCCTTGTCACTGAAATCCCTCTGTTTCTCCTAGTCTAAAATTCTCATATTCCACTCACCTAGAATACAGAAAATATCTCACAGTATTTATGATTTTATATTAAAAGGTGAGTCAAATACAGAGCAATTAAATCAAAAGCTTTGGGAAGGGGACATGGATATTTGATGTTCATCCTCCCAGCCCCACTTACCCTTATTCCTGTGAAGTTCTTCAAATGATATTTCCATACATCCATAGTTCAGAATTTCTTATTCGTTATAAAATATATTTGTTTTGTATTATTAAGTGTACAATTCCATTCTGATATTTGAAAGGCATTGAATTAATTATCATAATCTCATCATTTAACTCAAGCTGAGGACAAATTAAGTCTTGACAATGCAACAATGTACACCTTCTTCCAATGCTGCCCTGTACACTTTCTTCCAAAGGAACAGTGTACACATTCCTTCATCTGACAAAACCACTTAGCTTCCAATTACATCCAACACTGAACAGCAAATCAGCATACCTGTGCTCTATTTCTTTGCTCTATCTTCTCTYACTTTTTAAATTTCAGATTTACAATTTTGTATTTAATTACCTCTATGACCAGAAGTATATGCTGATAAAATGATTTATTAAGATAAAGATCATGCTTGGTATTCTTTAGGTGGAATGGAGTTAATTGGCCCCTGGAGCTCTAATTCCCCTTAGCACTGATCACATATGCACAGATTTTAACCTACTGACTTGCTAATGCAAAGGTGACTCATATCACATAGAGATCTTCTCACAGAGTGTTTTATAGAAGGATGGAGTTATTGCTCTGGGGTTGAAATGAATTTAGTAGTACTGTGATGGCGAACTTCTGCACAAGATTATCTAGTTCCTCTCCTGCTTCATGGGAACATACTGGTAAGAACACATCAGACACACAGCACAGGATACATTTTCCAAGCTTCAGAGCTGAGCTTCCACAGATTTTGGCAGCTATGTTAGAGGAGCCAGAAACTCTTCAATAGGTTCCCTTCCAATTACAGGATATGAGGCAGAAATGTATAGAAGATAAAATGCCAACAATCACAGAAAGCAAATGTGTCCTTCCACAAACACTCACTAAGRGGCAACTCTGCCACTGTGAGTAAACTTGACAGAAGGTGGCTGAGAACTGTGATTTATGTCTTCAGAATGGTAACGTTTTAGTACAAGTGAGGGACAAACTGCAACAATGTGGCACTTAAGTGGTAGTGCAAGAGGAAGACATTGTGAATGCAGCACATAGCTTTACTCTCTGATTGAAGAAGCTAGTTCTCATGGGGATTGAACCATAAACTTTTTAAGTCTCATAGTTATTATTCTTATGATGGTATCATGGCTGTTTTTATTCATTTACATTTATTAATAATTTCATTGATTATTTAAGTTGCTTTAGGCACCAACTCTGTGACTCTGACTTGCTCCTGTCTTTCCCTGGTTTTCCAGCAATGTCTCAGGGCCCTTACAA